>JASAMY010000952.1:0-173748 GCA_030248085.1 Paralinhomoeus sp. GSCO2_6
CACACGCACGCACGCATGCAGGCATGCACGTACACATGCATGCACGTATGCACGCACGCATGCATGACATATGTACCATGTATGACATATGTAGCATGTTCGGTAGAATCCCTCGAGTGCAGTAGGAGACACTCATCATATAGAATGTGAGCATGTGGATTGAGAATAGGTACACATGTATTTTTCATTGACCAAAGTTGTCGCAACTAATTGTCATGCAAATGATACAAAGCAGGATAACCTATCAGCAAATGGCACAGCAGTTAGAGGTGCTATATTGCTGCATCATAGCATAGTGATGTAAAGAATCAAAATGATCGCTATAACTAGGCGGTCAACTTTTGTGTTTCAGCCGAAGTGATGCGACGTACCCACATCAAGTTTTTTTGTGAAGCAGCCCATTTGATAGTGTGTGTGCGTGCGTGCAGATCTGCAGCGCCATATTGGTGCGTTGGAGCTTAGTGGTGTAAGGAATCAAATGATCTACACGTGGAGGCGGTCATCTTTTGTGTTTTAGCCGAAGTGATCCGAGCTACCAATATCGATACTTATCGAATATCTCGGAAGTGAAAATATTTTGGTGCGTCGGAGCGTGTTGGCTCCAAGGAATGAAATGTTCAACATCAAAGGGCCATCAACTTTAGTATTGATGTTTAGGCCATCCGTCCTAACCACACCGAAATATCGCCAATTCTCGTTATCGGTATAATGGTGGGAGGCATTTTGGTGCATCCAATTTGGTCCACTTGCTGAAACTGATCAAGATCACGTCTGGGCGATCAACTTTCCCCATTATAGCGAAGCTCTGCGATGCACTGTTAAAGAGCCTATAGGGCACGGAACTTTCGGCTGAAATTTTTAATTGCTAATATCTCATTATCAGTGATGAAGTTTTAGGTTCAGTGACTTGGCATAGACTTCCCATAAGAAACTGCTCAAGGAAATCAAAAAAAAATTGGGGGTTAATTCGGCACTTTTCGAGATTTACTCTTGGTGGAAACCACCCCAAAAAACGACTATGTCCGAAAAAACGCATAAAATCGGCGATATCTCGAGTTTGGTAGGACGCAGAGACGATTTCTTTGGTACGCAAAATTGCCATCATGGTTCGCTTACACATGCCAAGTTTCATTCCAATTGCCCACGGCACTAGCGAGTGGCGCTCCAAAAACTGGGAGGAGAACACGAAAAAAAAGACACTTTTCGGGAACATTTTCGGGCGTACCCCCTTAACGCGCAGCAATACTGCAACGCGCTGTGGCACGTACGGTCCCCCGATGAGTGCGCTTCTTTTGACCCATAACGCGCCGAAATCGGTTCAGCCAATCAAAAGTTATAGGCGATCAAAAATCCGAATTCTCGCGCGCGCAAGTCGTCACATATTAGGGTTGTACGCTGACGCGTACACCCTGATAATCAACAGCAGGACGTCACAAAGCGTGTAATAGTTGGTGACCACTGGCTGGCTACTGACGGGAAAATGGAAACGGAAGGAAGAAGGAAGCGAGTCCGGAAGGAAGGCGTAACTCTGCGTAATTATTTGGGTGCGTTGGAACTTACGTTCTTTCCCTTGTCGCCTTTAAAAAAATATACTTCGCCGACTTCGTGCTCATCCGGGGGCAGTATGCACCGTGATTCGTGTGTGCATTCTACTATATCGTTTGCTTCATTGCAGTGCATAACTCGTGCTGACACGACATTCAGCACAGACCCATTTTAGCACCTGATAAATTCGACGACAGTGACGACAGTGAAGCCTAGAACCACCATAACGTTTCACAGCCTACATCGCAACCGCAATATTAAACTCTACTACAAATACACACCAAATGCTCGGGCGACTTAGAAACAAAACAATGCTAATCTCTTTTGAAAGGCGACACGGGAAAGGCATATGGTATATATAACGCACCGAATAATTATCGAGAGTTACGCCTTCCTTCCGGACTCGCTTCCTTCTTCCTTCCGTTTCCATTTTCCCCTACTGACACTATACGTGGGTGCGCCAGCTGGCAATCGATAATTCCCAATAGCAAGCCACGGGATAGCTAACAATTACCAAATTGAGCACTGCGACTAGGGTACGTATCGTAGTCGCTATCTCATTTTGCTGTGTTGTCTGTGTTGTTGACACAGCATCGGCAGGCAGCGGTTTCATTCCTATATATTGCTCACAAGGATTATGAAGATCTGACAATATCCAAAGATCTGACAAAAGCCTAAGATCTGACAATAAAGATCTATACGTAAGAGATTAAGGACTTTGAATTCTAGCAAACATGTCTCTCGCCGCAATTTCCTGTCGTTGAAACGCATCAGACTGCGAAGCCAAGGTAAAAGACTCTCGCTACCGTATACATAGTCGCAGTCCTCAATTTGGTAACTGTCGGCAGTCCCGTGACTTCCCAGTAGAACTTATCGATTATTGGCTGAAGCGCGCGTACGGTAGCCAGTGGTCAGCGTTAGACGGTTTGTAGCGTTGTAGCGGTTGTAGACGCTTGGGTCAGTACGAACATTCGGGACGTTGGCGTAAGCCGCCGTGGTTGGGATTCGGTTGTGGGAGTTGCTTGCAAATGGTTCAACCGTGGGCGGTTGAGTGTCATGCGCACGCGAGGCAGTGTTGACTGGCCCAGAAACCAAGTGTTTGCCAATTCCCGCGTTTAAATGGACCCGCTTGTAAAAGAACCGTTACACGCTGCGACTGCATGCCGATTGATTGCGTGACGATAACGCAACGGTAATCTGATTCAGTCATAGTTGCAGGTAGCACGCAGCAATGTCGTGTGTTGCGTCACTCCTCCTCCCTGTGAGCTGTGGTGACTGTTCATTACTAACCCCCTCCCATCACCTTGTGAACGTTTGACACGCTGCAGATCATCTGGACGTTTATACGATTCATTATGTACGGTAGGGTCAAACGTGGTGCGGCCCTAATTCATATTACGCATTAGGTGACGCTGAAATAATTAGGTCACGTCAGGCCAAGGGTTGCCCGTTCTGGATACCTTCGAAATTTAGGTTTCGAAGCAGAAATTCGTCAGAGAAATCGAGCATGACGGTGCCACCGAGCGGAGGAGGGGGCGCCAGCAAAGGCTCAAGCGACAAGCCGCCAGCAGCAGTTCGACCCGGCAACACAGGTCAGTGGTATGGGTTGCTGCGTGAGTTGCGCAGTGTTTTGTACCTTGACAGGTGGTGCTCTTCCTCCCGTCGGCTTCCTACAGTTTTGTCGTGAGAAGCGAGCTCGTCAGGCCGCGTGAGTTTCACCTCGCACGGACGCCAGTGAAGGATCCTAGCTAGACACCCTCTTCCGAGCGTTGCGGCACGAATTTTACAAAATGGCGACCCCTGTTGAAAGTGTTGATGTGGAGGGGGGGGGGGGTGATTTTGGCAATGGTTGGCGCACACCACACAGGCAATCTGTCGAGCATCTGTCGACTAGTTATAGTACATGAAAACGACGCCACTCTCAAAGTTGCTTTTTGATTTTCTAGCTCTGCATGTTTCTTCTCCCACCGCTTTGCCCTGTCCCGTCGGGACTATCCGCGAGGGTAAATTTGCCCATTCCCCTCTTCCTGGATCCCTCACTGGACTAAAGGGCAGCGTATGGCCTAGTGGTAGAGAAGAGAATCGGCCTCTTGCACGCACGGTTCCCGGTTCGGTTCTTGATGGATCCACTAATGCGGGCCATTGACGGCCTCCTAGCGTTGCCCCTAATCCAGCAGCAAGCGACCGTCGCGTCGGCAATGTCACTCTCGTCTGCAGGAAGGCGGCGTCGACTCGCTGGGCGCCGCTGCGCGAGTGGCAGTGGGCGGAACCCGCTGGGTCTCTCGCCGGGCCGCACCTGGCCCCTGTGGCTGCTCTTTCACGTCGCCGGTCTCATCGGCTATTTCTGCATTTTCGTCGGCTTACTCAGGCGGCGCTTGGGCCCTACGCGGACATTCTGACGAAAATGCAAATTCTATGCAAATTTCATGCAAATCGCAAGGTGTAACACGAGAATGGCCCAAGCGCGGCGCCTTAGGCGTCGTCTCGTTAGCAAGCAGTGGTTCATTTGAAAAGGTGTGGCAGAAAGTGAACTGGCCAGAAATCAACGATTCCTTCCGGGAAAATTGGTGTGTTGAGCATGCAAGAAGACTTGAGTAACGTAACATTCCCGGGGCAACATGGTAGGTAAACAGTTTCGAAGTTCCCACCATTATACCTACCGTAAACCCTATGATTAGCCCCCTGGGTGCTAATTGTTTTGTTCGAGCTCTAGGAGGGTGTATAATTATAGGGGGGCTTACGAACTGGAAATGTCGATGTGTGGCAAGCTTTGTGGGCGGTGTTAGCTCTCCAGGTTCCCCCCCCCCCAAGACTGTTAGCTGCGCGTACTAACACGCACACACAGTAGCGACTAGCAAGATTACTGTACGGGCGTAGCGCATGTGCCTACTCTACTGGCTCACTCTCTCTGCTTCCTTTGCTTCCTCACAGGCGGAAAGGCGGAGGCGATTTTTAAGGGAAAAGGCGCTGCGCACACACGTTGGTACACTCTAACACACTCTTACATGCACATACATGTACACGCGACCATACATACACCCAGACATAGAAAATTTTACTTTTTGGCAATGGACCATTTAGGGAGGGGGTGCAATTATAGGGGGGGGCTAATAATAGAGGGGCTAATTATAGGGTTTGCGGTATTAGGCACCATGGTTGTTAATTTGAGGGTTTACCTGTCGAATTCGCAATTCGTTCCGAACTGCAATACGGCGCCTCCTATGAACCTGCATCTGCAGTTGCACGCTCGCTCCCGAGACATTTCTACACACGACGTACCTATTAGGCCGATACCTCTGGTTCTCTTTCTTATGCAAATGTTCACACTGGTGCACTTCAAGATCTGCTACCAAAGACTGCGTCGGGCAAAGCAAACCGCCGCCTCTTGGTGAAGCCAGTGGACGATGGCGAGGAGATCGAGGCGGGAACAACTAACAAGAACTTGACAACAACTAACAAGAACACGACAGCAACTAACAAGAACAGCGAAATAACTATCAGACTAATTAAATCGACCACGATCGAACGAGGGCTAGAAGACGAGGATTCACTGGCCACCGTAACCGTGACTACTACTACTACTGTTGAGGTTCACAATCGGAAGTGACGGAGTTGGTACATGTTATGTGCGTGCGCTATGAAGCTCTTTGGTAGTGGTACTGTCTGCTTTTCGGGTTAGTCTTGCAGTCGTTTTGCTTCTCCTTGCGTTGTCGTTGCGCTGGTTTGTACACATGTGCGTGCCTGCGTGTTAGGATAGCACTGCTGCTGAGTTCCTTCTAGAATGAACAAAAACTGCTGTCCCTGGCCAACGTGTCTCGTTTATGAGGCTACAAAGCGGAGGAGCACTGCTAGCATAATTTTCTTAAACACCACCAGCCCAGCAATTGGTGTTTTTGTTTGCAAAAGGAGACATCTGATTTGTAGCTTCATAACTCTCGGGATCCCCTACCGAATTCGACGATTCTTTTTCAGACAAAATCGTAAAGTCTTGTGTATAAGTGTTCCAAATTTCATAACAATCCGAAAAAGAAAACAGAAGTTATTCAAAGAAGAAATGTTATTATTAAAAAAAAAACACCCTATACCGTAAATCCTCCAATACAACCCCCCCCCCCCTCCAATAGTGCCCCCGGGTACGGCAAGGTTGAAATAATAGAGCCCCCTCTCCAATAGTGCCCCCGGGGTAAGGGGTATGTTGTGCCAGGTGCCTCCAAAAATACAGTGGTAGGTACATTTGTATCGTGTATACACACTACTACTAACCAATAATAATGCGTTTCAGCAACTATTAGCAGTAAATCAAACACTAAATGTGGCAAAAGTGATCAAAATCACCGAAAAATCGGTAATTTTGACAGCGAAACTAGCATTACCATTCAAAATTTTTAGGTTGAAATAATAGAAGCCCCCCTCCAATAGTGCCCCCGGGTAAGGAGAGGTTAAAAAAATAGTGCCCCTGGGGCACTATTGGAGGATTTACGGTATTTGGTATACGTACTGTGTGCATAGTTGCGGCTCAACGTCATTGCTGAGTGCAGCTGCGCCGGGGAGCGGAACCTGACGACGATGCAGTACTGACGACAGCAGCGGTCTAGGTCGTGGTGGTGGCACACAACAAGTACAGTACAAGTCGGAGGACGCCTTTGGAACAGCAAACATTCAAACATTGTCATCGCAACAGTATCATTTGAACAGCTTGACAGGCTGCGCACACAAATACAACTGCATGTTTTTTTCTTAGGACATAAATTGCGGCCGGTGTAGCAGTTTGCCAAGCGCAATTCTGCAAAAAAATTCAACGCCCCCTTGTAATTTTCTCTCTCTCCTTTCTTATTTATCATTATTTGTTTGCGCAATTTTATTATTATTTGGTGGGTTACTGTCCATTGGTCTAACACCCTCCACAGCAGTGTAGAGTAGAAACCGGCAGCCGGGGGAGCGAGGCACTGCCTTGCGATAAACACATTCCTCTAGAGAGCGCCAGCCAGTGAACAGACACACAGACGAACGCGCACGCACCAGCTCGCTTCTGGGCCTCGCAAGGGAAGACGAAAACAACAGGAAAAACATGGAGACGATTCAGAAGGCGCTCAAGGACCTGGAATCCGCTTTCCACAAGCACCCGCAGCCGCAGGTAATTTTTTCTTCTTTTCTTTCGAGGACTCGCACGCCAGTGTTTCATTTTTCCGTAGCAGAATGCCACGCATTTAGCTGTACTGTACGTTCGTATTTCGCTTCGAGACAGGTGTGCAAGCAAAGTCAGCGTGTGCTAGATAGGTACCTAGATTGCTTTACTCGCAGTAGGTAGCTGTTTTTGACCTTTCCCACAGTTGAGTGACTCGCAAAGCCCCTTTGCTTTGCAGAGCCATTGCCACAAGGGTGAGAGCAAGGCGTTCATTGGCGAACCGGCGCCGGCCTTCGACTGTCAGGCTCTGGTCGACGGCGCCTTCAAGAAGGTCGCCCTCTCCGACTACGCCGGCAAATACGTCGTCCTCTTCTTCTATCCGCTCGACTTGTACGCGCACCGGCACGCACGCACGCATGCACGCACGCACGCACTGGCACGCACCGGCACGCACGCACGCACGCACGCACGCACGCACTGGCACGCACCGACACGCACCGACACGCACCGGCACGCACGCACCGGCACGCACCAGCACGCACGCACCGGCACGCACGCACGCACCGGCACGCACGCACGCACCGGCACGCACGCACCGGCACGCACGGGCACGCACGCACGCACCGGCAGGCACGCACGCCATCTCGGGAAAAGAAGACCAAACCGGTTTCCTTTGCAGCACATTCGTCTGCCCTACGGAGATCATCGCGTTCAGCGAGCGCAGCGACGAGTTCGCCAAGATCGACTGTCAGCTCATCGCCGCCAGCACTGACTCGCACTTCTCGCATCTCGCCTGGTCCGACTGCGTTCTGTCATATTTTGGTGCATTGTACGCCGGTGCCAATGAGGCTGCAGGGTGAACCAGCCGCGCAAGGACGGCGGGCTGGGCCAGATGAAGATCCCAATCCTGGCCGACACCACACACCAGGTCTCCAAGGACTACGGCGTGCTCAAGGCGGACGAAGGCATCGCCTACCGGTTCGGCGCACCAGAATATTTTTACCTGCAATTTTAATTAAGCCAGGGGAAGGAAGAAAAACTAAAGAAGCTATGAAATAAATCTACCGCAGCAGTGCGGGATGGGTCTACGCATACAGCCGTTAGCATTAGCGCACCGAAATAACTCGACTGCGCTTGCAGAGGTCTGTTCATCATCGACGACAAGGGCGTGCTGCGGCAGATCACCATCAACGACCTGCCCGTCGGCCGCGACGTCGACGAGACACTGCGTCTCGTCCAGGCATTCCAGTATACCGACAAGCATGGAGAGGGTCGGTGTGCTTGCAATTGCCGTGTCATAGCTCACGTCAAAATGCAGTTGCAATGTTCATAGTAGGGAGGTTGTTGTTGTTGTTGTTGAATTTGGGGCAAAGCTAGGTAGGAGGCCGTGAATGGCCCATAGATACATACATAGTAGCACACCCATCTCCAGGACGCCTTCCCGTCCAGAGCCGCATAATTAGCCAAAGACATTCGGAAGAACGCCATCTGTAATCTACAGATAATCCGTTGAGAGGGAAGTCCTCGATCTAGTGAACCCATCAAGAATCTAACCCAGAACCGTGCGCGGAAGAGGCTGATTCTCTACCACTAGGCCATACACTGTCATACACAGTAGGGAATGCTTGAGCTGCAATGTTTCGCAAATCGGTTTGCGTTCCCAGTAGCAGTAGTGCACTGTCTGGCCCGCATTTGTATTGGTATATTTTCGCAGCTGTTTTTACCTCTCTATACATATATAGCCTGTTTAGCTGTTTGAAAGTTTGCAAGCTGAACATATTTGCATATTCAGTGTGTCCCGCTGGCTGGAAGCCGGGCAAGTCGACGATCAAGCCCAGCGTCGACGCGAGCAAGGAATTCTTCCAGAAGGAAGCTACTTCCCTTTGAAACAGACCGTCAAGAAAAACCCACCAAAATCCCAACTCGACGCGTTTAGGACGTTTCTTTCCATAATAAGTAGAGGTTAATAACCCTAATATTCATCACAACTCTTTTATTTCCCATTTTATTAGAGTAGTCAGCTAACCTTTTCGTAGGGATTCGAAACGGGCTAACGTGAAACAGGTCACTGGGTGTGAGCGTGTCGGTGAATTGCAAACGTAGTGTTGTCGTAGTCATAGAAATAAATCACGGTCTAGAAAATGCGAGCAGTTACATCGAGGAGAAATGCAGTTTCCACGCCGCAAGCGGATTTTTTGGAGTCACGAAAAGAACCGAATCGTCCTCCTTTCTCGTGAGGCAATTCGGGCAGGCCTAAAATGAGTGTCGTTGTTGAACACAACAATGCACAACTGATTTTCCGTAACCCTCTGACTAGCCACTGGGGCTAACTGTTTCATTCGAGAGCCGTAGGAGGGTGTACAGGGTGGCCCACCCTCGCCTTCCTCTGTTTGATCGAGTATATCTCAGGAGTGGATGAAGCGATTTTGATGAAATTTTAAACACTTGTAGTAGTCACTCTAACTTAGACTTCCTCCAAGTTTCAGCCAGATCTATCGCGTTGTTCGAAAGTTTTGCGCAAAATAAAATATTATCGGTAAACTGCGTGTCTTTAAAGTACTGTAGCCAAACTTTTTAAACGAAACAAGTCTTTCCGCCCCAATGTCGTGGCAAAAATTCTCGCTGGAACAGCGCGTTTATCTTGTAAAACAATTTTATAAAACTGACAGTCAAGCTGAAGTCATTCGTCGCTTCAAAGCTGAATTCCCAACGACAAAGCCTCCATCGAACCACACGGTCTCTGCGACCGTAAAGCGCTTTGAGGAGACTGGCTCAGTTGGAAATCGTCCCCATCCGATGCCAAAGCCAGTCAGAACTGCATCGACGGAACAGCGGGTCTTGAGCGCGATCGCAAAATCGCCTGAGAAGTCGACGCGGCGCCTCTCAGCGCAGGTTGGCGTTCCGAGGTCAACCGTTCAACGAGTCTTGAAGGACGCTGAGCTGTGGCCCTACCGTCCGCGTTTGTTGCACGCTCTTTCTGAGGACGATCCTGACCGCCGAGTCCAGTTCTGCGAGTGGTTCCTTGCAGAGGCCCGAGCTGATTCAAACTTTGTCGACAGGATCATTTGGACGGACGAGGCGATTTTCAAGCTCAATGGACACGTCAATCGGCACAATTGTGTTTACTGGAGTGCCCAAAATCCCCACTTCGTTGTCGAGAAGGACTTGAACAGTCCAGGGGTGATGGTTTGGATTGGGATTTGGTCTCATTGGCCCGTTCTTCTTTGAGGGCACCGTGACTGGAGCGTCTTACCTCAAACTTTTGACTGAGCAAGTGTGGAACGAGATCGCCACTTTCCCTGATCTCGACGCAATTGTCTGGCAACAGGACGGCGCTCCTGCTCATTATCATCAGGACGTTCGTCAGTTTCTCGACGACAGCTTTCCAGACAGATGGATCGGTCGCAGGGGCGCAATCGACTGGCCTCCACGGTCGCCAGACTTGACTCCATGCGACTTCTCGGTCTGGTCAATTCTGAAGGAAGTCGTGTACGCCCAAGGGTGCAAGTCCGTCACCGAACTGAAAGAGGCAATCGAAAATGCGTCGGCGCACTTTGACGCTGAGCTGTGCTCGAGAATATGCCGATCAGTGATCAAACGTTACGAACAATGTGTGATTTTTGACGGCGGTCATTTTGAAAACTGAAACGACACTCGATTTCTCTAAAACTTGGAGGAAGTCTAAGTTAGACTGACTACTACAAGTGTTTAAAATTTCATCAAAATCGCTTCATCCACTCCTGAGATATACTCGATCAAACAGAGGAAGGCGAGGGTGGGCCACCCTGTATTATTATGGGGGTGGGGCAATTTATAGGGGGGCTAATAAACTCAAAATGCTCTGGGGAGTGTGCGTAATTATAGAAGAGGGCTAATTATGGGGTTTACGGTACCTCGAGGCTACTTGCACCGTAGTTACCTTTATTTGATCCAGTGATTTCTCGTCTTCTCCTCCAGCACAGACAACAGTGAGTCTCGGCGACCAAAATATTTTGACTTTTCCACCACACACTTCCGTGCCCATTTGTGACAATACGCGTCGCACATTCGGCCATAGGTTGAGATCGAAAATTTCTTCAAGCGGCATCGGTCTCACTCGCGAGACGCTCTTGTCCGTGTGGATTGAGAGTTGGAAGGGCAGCGCCTGCTAGGCGATGAACGGTGAAAGGCTGCAGTTTCAACAATACCGCAGTGTAGCAGCGCAGGGTGGAGCGGTGTGGAGCGAGGGGGGGGACTAAATAAATTACGATTTCAGTTACAATTCCCCTTCCACAGTTGTTGCTCTCGCCTTTGGGGCAGAATACCGTGCTACATTGTATGAATTTGCAAGCGTATGGACCCTCGGCGCCCCAGACACACACCTGCGTGAGACTGAGCCTGTGGTCGAAGCCAAGATGAGTCAGAGAGGTCCACACATCCTCCGTGTCGTCGACGCAGTCCAACAGTTCTCGCTCGTGCAGTGTCAGGAATCCTTTCAGCGTCAACTTCTCTAGCCCGTCCACGGTTTTCGAGCAGTGACTCTCTAAACGCAGCGCAGTGGCACAGCTAGTGGGTGGTCCACACAATGACCTTGTGAAAAAGGGTACTGGAAATTAAATTTCGATTGACTCCATGCGCAAAGCTGCAAAAAGACACTGTTCCCCGAGGGCGATATTGAGCAACTTACATACAGTACGCGCAAATCGAGAGGCAGTGGAGGGTTCTCCAATGAGCGTTCACTATTCAAACGAGCGTCAAGGGTTCACATGGTCGCTTACTTTTGCAATGGATTGCTTGTATCGGCATTTTTAGTGAATTTTGCAAACTATTTATACGTACCGTAAATCCTCCAATAGTGCCCCCGGGGAACTATTTTTTCAACCTCTCCTTACCCGGGGGCACTATTGGAGGGGGGGGGGGCACTATTGGAGGGGGGGCTTCGATTATTTCAACCTAAAAATTTTGAATGGTAATGCTAGTTTCGCTGTCAAAATTTTTCGATTTTTCGATGATTTTGATCACTTTTGCCACATTCAATGGTTGATTTACCGCTAATAGTTGCTGAAACGTACTATTATTGGTTAGTAGTAGTGTGTTTACACGACATAAATGTGCCTACCACTATATTTTTGCCCATAAAAGGCACATGGCACAACATACCCCTTACCCCCGGGGCCCCTACTGGAGGGGGGGGCTCTATTATTTCAACCTTGCCGTACCCGGGGGCACTTTTGGGGGGTGGGGGGGGCACTATTGGAGGGGGGGCTGTATTGGAGGATTTACGGTATTAAAAAAAACGCTGACCAAGCACTGTTGTCCATTCTTGGTCCGTCAGTGAGCCGTCGCCACTTTGCTCGGAATAGAAGGAAAACTCTTCTCTCGACAACAATCCGTCGTCGTCTAAGTCGAACATGTCAAATGCGTTCATCAGTGCCATCTGGTATGTCTTCGTTGGCTTTGGCTGTCCAGAATCGCTGGTCTAAAGAACTCAACACAGCACAGGGTACATTGCATTGCAGCAACCACCACAACGGTTCAAACTGTGAGAACAGTTCGACGCAATGTACAGTATACCGGAAACCCTCTGATTAGCCCCCCTATAATTACACCCCCTCCTATGGCTCAAATGAAACAATTAGCTCAAGGGGTTAATTATAGGGTTTACGGTATTGCCAAGGTACACTACTACTGCCAATTATTGCATTTCGCCACAAACGCAAGCTCCACCAACCTGTAGTAGCAGTGAATCGTCCCTGGGATTCGAGCAGCCGCGAGCTCGAAAGCGACAACCGCTGGTAAACGGCACAATTTTGTAGCGGCCAATCGGAATAGACGCGCTGGCGCAAAGACGGCGCTAAAACGTAGTCTTAGTCGTAGTCATAGTTATCCTTGGTCCCTACTTTACTAACTAAACTCTGTTCAGCTCAGAACCTGTTGATTGAGCTCGTATTTTAGTTCTGCCAGTTGGCCAGTGTTCGCATCAATTAAGAAGATGAGTAGATCCACATTCTGAGCGTCTTCGCAAGACAAATTATCTAAATTTATCTCGCTCTCTCTTTTACAATTTTTTTTATTTATAAAAATTGTATGAAATACTCTCTTTTTAACTGTTTAATTAGCCTATGAAATTACATCAAATAATTAATAAAGTCACTATAGACACGTCGTACCGTTTCTTTTCGCAAATATTTCAAATTGAATAGAGCAAGCGTCATTTGCTTCAAGTTCGTAGGTGATTCCTGTCAATTTCTTCGTAAACTGGAGAGTTTGTGAACACAAAAATTCGTCGTAGATAAAAACGCCTTTGATTTCTTGAGTTTTTGAGCTGTTCTAAAAGCAAATGCAATAATACTAGATGCTGCACGCACGGACAGACGGACGGACGGACGGACGGACGGACGGGTGGACGCACGCACGCACGCACGCACGCGCGCACGCACGCACGCACGCACGCACGCACATGAATCGGTTTCATTGCACACCTCCAGTTTTGGGGTAGTACCAACGTGGTTGACTGCTGGAAACGTCACTTCCATGTCCGAATATTCCGGAGTCGCCAAAACGTTTGCGGGTGGCGCGCTTTCATCGTCATTGCTGGTGTTAGGTGTCGACTTTTCTGCGTGCGAGTATGACTCTTCCTCGATATTTTTGCTCAAAGTGTCTTCTCTGCCACGCTCAATTTCAGCCACAAGAGTTTGAGGATCGCCGTTCAAATCAACAGTCGATAGAATGCGTCCCCACGCGTCGCCACTAACCCAGCGGTTGTGCTGGAAGACAAGCCGACTTTAAGATTTCGTTATTATCAATCAATGCATGATTGCTGGGTTGATTAATCAATTGCTCGCCACTTCACACGCGTTGTACTCATTCAAAAAATATTAGTGAGTTCCATAGAAACTTTGAAAGGAACCTATAGCGCACCTGGCAAAGTAGCTGGGAGACTGTGGTCTTTTGTTGGTCCGCAAAGCGTTTCAGGACAGAGAAACAGTGCGACAAATTCATTGTATACTCTTCCCCAATTGCCACGTCAGTTTCGCTGACTACTTTCAGAGACTGTTCCGAGGTCATGCCATCTAAACGTTCAGAAGACGAATTTGGACAGCCTCCATCAGTGCCATCCATTCAACGCACCACCCAAAGTGTTTGCGGCATGCGGTACACTTTACGCGCTTCCGCACTACCAAGCCTAAGCCTAAGCCTCAGCCTCAGCCTAACCTGTCGACCACAAGCGAAGCCCGCTTGGGCTAGGGTCGATGCCGCACTGCGACAACGCCCAGGCATATTCTGCCAGAGTTGCAATCCGCCCACGTTCGCTAATCTTGAACACGACTTTTCTAACTAATCGATCCAAATCGCCTTCCGCCATCTCACAAACAAACGAAAGAAACGAAAACAGAAAGCTACAGCAATAGCCTACTCGACTTGCTTGCTAGCGTTGTTCCCATGGCGACGGAAGATTTCTACGCCACGCTGCCTCGCGTAAATAACGTACAGTAATCATGTTTGCACCAAACAGAGTGACACGCCGAATTTTGCAGAACGAATGAGCCGCGGTGTCGGGCCACATTGTACTCCATAAAAAAAATCGTGAGAATCAGAGCATTGGCATATTTCTGAATCTCATTTTCAAAATTTGGCCGCTTGTAACTCAGCGTAAGCAGCGTGCAGTGACGTGAAAAGTGGTCAACCTCAACGCAGAGTCGAGTGTGCAATGCCCTGGGGTGCGGTTTTAATCGCTCAAACATCGGTTGAGCTTGCTTGGGCCGCTTCGGAGCTACTGCGCCTAGCGAAGCAATCAGAAGGGGAAACGTATGTATTGTACATTTGATCAAACAATGTGTATATGTATGCAGTTGACTGCTCTATGTCGACATGCCCTTCACGACGCCGCCCAACTTCTTCTAGTCCCTTTCTGCGACAGCACTCATTCGGCGCACGCTGCGCAGTACCACACCACCACCTCCGCTACTGTCGTTTCGCCTTTCGAAAAACACGCGGTTATGTATTCGCTGGTTTCCTTAGTTGACATTGGGTATCACATCGGAGCTTGAAGCTGCAGCGCCGGTCGCCCCGCCAATGGTCCGTTCACTGCTTCTGTTGGGCCGCTGCAATGAGAGAGAGGTGGGGGTGGGGCGTGTCACTTTGGTTCGCTGGTCCGCGGTTGGCGGCGCACCTCGCTGCTGCAGCTGCTGCGCCAGCTGGTTGAACTGCTGTCCCAGCTGGCCGAGATGAGCACCGAGATTGTCGCGCTCGACGCGTCGTTGTGCCAGCGCCGACGCGCAGGCGGCGCCGAGCGTCAGGCGGGACCGGCTGCCCGAGGCGCCCAAACCGACGCCGCGCGCGTAGTCCATGTCGTCCTGAACGGCGGACAGGGTAAACACCGGTTCTAATCATTATTATTCGTGCGCGCCCGCACTCACGTTCCGCTCGAAGTTGCGGACGTGCGCGTGGAGCGCGGCAACATTGGCGGCGAACGCGAAGTAGGTGCCGGCCACGGCGCAGTAGTCGGTCATGAGCGTCGCGAGGCGCTCCTGCAGCTCGGCCGAGGTGCCGCTGCCCTCCGAGCGGTCCACGACGACGACGGGCGATGACTGCTGCTGCTGCGACGAAGCAGAGGCCATGTCAGGATCAGGGCTCGGGGCAGACGAAGAAAACAGAGGAGAAATTCGCTGTTCGAAGCGGTGAAAGCGCGCTCGGTGTCTACGCCCCAGCCGCGGCCAGTTCCAGCATAAGTATTGGGTCGTACGGCTATCGCGCTTGGAATCTGGCGCGTCCCCCTCAGCTCCCGCAGCGCGGCGCGACTGCTAAATCGGCCCGGAGCGTAACCCGGGGGGGGGGGGAATGGACCCATTCCCCCTCCCGAAATCGGAAAAGTGGGGGGGGGACAGGGGGGAAGGGAAGGACGGGGGTGGACGTGATGTGGCGTTGGGGGAAAAAGCGGAAAAGGGACGGAGCGCCGAAGACGCGCGCGCGCGCCGCGGACTATTCACAGCGGGAGTACCAACCCGACTGATCTGATCGCATGGCGCACACTGACATGAAGGCGGCCGTGACGTAACTATCTACTCCCAGCGGGACTACCAGTAGCAGATGCACTACTCATGAGCCCAACGCATGCCAAACAGAAACAGCGTCATTTGCGTTGCGATGTCTTCTCCCGATCGAAAGCGCGCGAAGGTTGAGCAGCGTCGGCAACGCCCCATACATTTTTTCTTTGAAAGGCCCACTTCGGCGGGAGACGCGCTCGACGCGCTCTCGCCGGACTTGCTCACTGACCGGCCGGCCCCTTTCTCCTTTCGGCTTTCGGCGGCGCCTCTCCCCGCCTCTTCGGCGACTCCTCCCTCTCCTCCTCGACGACGTCGCGGACGCTCACGCCGTTGAGTCGACAGACCTCGGTGGCTTGCTTTGTGCCGTACCAACCGCTTTCTCAGTGTTTTACGTTGTCTAGTTTTTGTAGACCCACTGGCTGTGGAAGACCCACTGGGCGGCGAAAGAGCGAGCCAGCCAGCCAGCCGAGCTGCGCCGTGGAGGCGCTCGTCGCCTGCTCGGCAGCCTCCTTCCCGAACGTCAAGCGGCTGCTGCAGGCGTTCGTCACGCTGCCAGTGACGAACGCCGAGGGCGAACGGTCTTTCTCCACCCTCAAGCACGTCAAGAGCTACAGGCGCTGCACGATGGGCGAGGAGCGCCTCAACGGTCTGGCGCTGCTCTTCGTGCACCAAGGCGAATACGCGAATCCGGCGGCGGAAGATGGCCTGCTCGTCAGGGTCATCAAGAAATATGACGAGCTAAAATCGCGCCGGATGAAACTGAGTCGCTAGTGCCGCATATACGTGTACTCGCGCCTAAATATTGTCGTTCGTTCATACCTACGTTGTACGTACGCATGTTGACGAAACCGTATTATTGTGGCGCAAACCATTACGAATTGTTATGGTATTCGAAAAATACATGGTCACAATGTACAACCTGGGGATCGGACTGTCCCCCCCCCCCCCCGAAACAAAATCCTGGATCCGCCACTGAAATCTGCAGAGAGCCCCTTCACGCTGCGCATAGATGCCTAGGTACACCCACGTTCTGAGTGAACGCATTCCAAAGTTGCAGGCCCGCCAATTCAAAAACGTCTCATGGCGTCACCTGTTCGGTACTCAACCGTGGACGTCGGTAGCAACCGAGCTCGGTGTACGTCAAAAAGCAACAGGTGCAACAGGTAAATGTCAGTAATAGTTACAGCGGCCTATGCGGACCCAATTAGCGGCGCTTGCAATTAATGCAATGTGGGGGGGGGAAATTATAGGCGGGGGGGGGCTTATAAACTGGAAGTGTCGATCTGTGGTAAGGTTTGTGGGCGAAAAGGCGCGTGGAGGCGATTTTTAGGGGAAAAAGGAGTTGTGTACACACGTTGGTACACTCTAACACACTCTCACACAGTCTCACATGCACATACATGTGCATACATACACACACACATACGCGACCATACATACACCCAGACATGGAAAATTGTGCCTTTCAGATAATGGTCCATTTAGGGAGGGGGCGTAATTATTGGGGGGGAGGGATTATTAACTTAAAGTGGTCTTGGAAAAACCTAGAGCTCGAACGAAACAATTAGTCCCCGGGGGGCTAATTATAGGGTTTACGGTATATGACCACAAACAACAACATGGTAAACAACTAGGTAAACAACATTGTTTAGACCCTATTTATACCCATTTTTGACCAAAAAAGTACTAGTATAACCAAAAAATGGCCAGCTACCCTTACTTTTTGCTCCAGACAGCCCCCCCCCCCCCAGAATTCGACCATTCCCCCCCCCCCATTCTTCCAGACCTGGTTACAGGTATGGAGGAGGGGGGGGGGGGGCACTCGAGTTTTTATCGCCCGCATCAGTTTGGGGCAGCGCACTCTGGGCCAACAACTTCGCATTCAGCCTTATCGCATTCACAGTTGACGGTTCATCAGAATACACTCACACCAAACTCGGCATGCGCAAAACAAGAATTGATTCCCCGTAACGCAACGTTACTAAACCTGGTAGGTAGTTTTCAAAATTTTGTTTTCTTCAAAGCCATTGTGTTTGTACTCATTGATGATGCGCTGCACTGCACTCTTCTAATAAAGTCGTTATTCGTCTATTCGGTCTACCATAATTGTGCGTATAATCTGACTTTTAAGTACACCATATGACATGTTCACGGGCGCGTTGCTAGAACGTTTGAGTAAAAAAACGCGTGATTCCGAATGCGTAATCATCAGTTGTATTGTATAATTGGGTCACAAGGTGCGAGCGAGACTTCGCGTTATGGGGTAGAGAAGCCACGACTGGCAGTCCACCAATAACGAGCGGCGAGTGATAGATGAACAAACCCTTCTTCCGGCCGAGGACGGGCCGATTAGTTGGCAGCCACTATCATCAGCTAACCTGACGGGAGTGGGGAGGGGGTGGGGGTGGGTGGTTGAAAATCGAGTCTAGACGCCTGGCCCTTCGGACGCTCACACTTCAGAAGTCAGAGACAGGCGAGGGTGAAGCCGTACTTCTTGAACTTCTCGAGTCCGTCGACGTTGCGCCAGCCGAAGACGCCCAGCTTCTCGACGCCCCTTACGAATTTGCCGCCGAGGGCGAAGACGCGTCCGCCGCACTCGATGAGGCTATCGCGACTGCTCTGCATGGGTGGCCCGGTGCGCCAGCGGTTGGACGCCTCCTCGTAGACGAAGCACTGGGCCGAGAATGGACCGCCGCAGGCCATCAGCGCCCCGCCACCCCTGCGGCTCTCCGTCGAGATCTAGATCGCCGACAGGTAAGATCTGCACAGCGTAGAGGAGACGCACGCGGCATCAGGTACGACACGACACGTCATGTATATACATGTATGACATGTATATACATGTATATACATATACCATGACACACTCACCTAGCGGCTGGCATATTGATTGGCCACTGCGACCCAGCCGGTCGAAGGTTTGGTCGTATCGAGTCGAAACATCTGCTGGCTGTCGTCCTTTCTCGCGGTGACTCCTCCCATCACATACAAGTGCTTGTTGCCCACGCCGACCTTTAAAGCAAGCGTAAGATCGACATCACGTACATACAACTCGAAACGCCGATAGGTATCCGGCGCGGTGACTCTCATTTCGTAATCGTGCGCGCGTGCGTGCGCGCGCGCGCGCGCGCGTCGTGCGTGCGTGCGCGTGCGCGCGCGCCCTTCTCGCTCAGGTCCCCACACACAAATCTCTGTAGACTAAAGTTGCCGACAGTCTTACCGCGGCTCCCGAGCAGAGCGGGATCGGCAGGGAGGGCGCGGTGCGCCAGCTCCGCTTGTCGAAGGACCAGGCGTAGCAGGCGGTCGTCAACGCGCCCCTCGTCGGGCCCCCCTCCTTGCGCGTGCAGCCCGTCCTCGAGCCGCCGCAGACGTACAGACTGCGCCCTGGAATGTCGACGAACGGAAGAGAATGCAAGTAGTAATGTGCTTCTACTCGTTACGCTAGCATGCACGTCACCACTCGGATTTCCACAAACAAATGTGTAGTATAGAGTAGTCGTTTCAACGTCCAGTCAAGCAGGCCAAAAACAGGCAGGACGGGAAGGCCGTATGTCGACGCCGTCTACAGCAGGCCACACAGCACGGGGTGCTCTCGAAGCTAGGAGGGGGGGGGGGGGGGGAGAACGCACCGACGACGGCGGCCATCTTGCCCCGGTAGTGCTCGAGCACAGCGCGCGCGAGCGCAAACGGCTCGGTGGCGGGCTCGAAGGCGCCGCGGCGGAAGAGGCGCGGCGTGACGTCGCCAATGCCGCCGAGCAGCAGGAAGGCGTCGTCCAGCTGGCCGCCGACCGCGCCCCGCATCGGCGCCGGTATGCTGGCCGCCTTGCTCAGCCTGCCCGTGGCCGTGTCGAGTCGCGTCACGGACTTGCCGTCCTCCTTGTAGCCGCCGAACATGTAGATGTCTGCAGGTAGGACAACTATGTATACGCTCGGGTGCCGCGACGAATTGTTGACCTGGAGGGAGGCGTGGGTAGGAAAGGGAAAACGGCAAAAAACGTAGTCAGAACTCTAAGGTATGTAGGAACAAGAACAAAACACACGCTTTCCACGGCTCGCCAACCGATGGACAGGCTGCACGGCCAATTGGGGCGGGCCATCCAACTCTTCGGCCTCGGCTACGACCCTCAACAGCGACAGCACAACGGGAAATGAGCGGAGAAGAACACCCATGTTTCTTTTTCGATTTGGAAACCAAAATACGCTCAAGTGCGAGCGACAACACTTGTGTCAAGTCTTTCGTCGGGCACTGCGGAGATTATGCAACGGATTAAAAGTCCAATTGTATGTATCTGCGTGTGTATGGGTATTAGGTATACTTCGTGCGTCATTCGTTCTTTCTGCTTTTCGTTAGCGGAACGGGACAAGATAGCGCCTCGCGTAATCCTAACGACCGAAAAAGACACTATCGAAGCCCCACCACACCTCGACACGACTCTTGACTTGCACACCGAGTAAAATGCGACGCTGCGTTGAGTATGGTGAATTGGAAGTGCGCGAGGTCCGGTCGCACTATTGTAGGTGTACATATAGGTACCGAAAATCCCCCAATAGTGCCCCCGGGGCAATTATTCTTTGAACTTCTCCTTACCCGGGGACACGATTGGAGGGCGGGGGGGGGGGGCACACGAAGACCAACCCAGGCGGCTTTGGCGAGGGACGCGATTGGCTGAGGCCGTGACGACGAACTCCGCTCAGAGACCAGCTGCCGCTCGTTGGCACTGCGGCCAAAGCGCACTTCGGAGCAAACGCTGCCAACATCAAACGGGATCTCAACAGGAGGCGCGTCAACAAGGCGCAAGCTGCGCCAGTGAATCCGGGCTCACTGGCTGAGATTGCAATCCACCTCGACCTTTGTAGGGTCGGCGGGGTGCGTGTGCTCGTGCAGACTGTGGATGACGTCGCCGTCGGCATTGGTGTGAATGCGCGCCTTGCACACCATCTTCTTGTCGCAGCGCCAAGTCCAGCCGCCCTCCGTTGTCTCTGACAGCCAGTCGCGCGTGTAGCCGTACCCGGCCTGGTACAACTTCGGGTTCTTCTTTCGGGTTTTGCCGAGCGGCATTGTTTTCGAGTTGCAACAGACAGACAGTGGGCGCTCAACGGTGAAGTAGTGGAGATGGCGTCCCTAACCCCTACCTAGCCTATAGATCCCTCACTGGGACTCCTGCTGTTCAATCTAGACCGCCCCCTGTTTCACATCCGCCCATCGCATCCGACGATCGCAATCGCGTCGACCCATACCATCGGATCCAGAATCCAGATCCAGAAAGCGGATCCAGAAAGAAATTTCGGAGGTGGGAGGGATTCTGCAGAAGGGAGGACCCTGTTGAACTTTTGGACGTTGGGGCATTTTGGCAGTGGTTTGGACACCTAATTGGTCTATTTTTGACGATTAACGTAAATAAACGGCGCCGCAAGCGAAAATTTTGCTGTTTTGCTGAAAACTGTAGCCCACTAGCTTCTTCTCTCACCGGCCGTCCCTTTCCCCTTTTTTTCCCTCTGGATTTCCGATTTCGGGAGGGGGAATTCCCCCTTTCCCCCACCCCTGGATCCGCAACTGCTTTCTTTCCATTCTCGTGTACGCGTCTCCAAGAATCGCGAACACGGTTCCTTGTTGTTGCAGCTCCAGTGTTCGCATAGGGTATGTTCCGTTCCGGGCTTTTTTGAATCTGTTGTTAAGCGTCGGTTGTTGAAAGAGGAGTGCGTACTGCCGTGCAAGGTTGCTCGCTCGCCGCGCGCGCCGCAGTGCACGACGCAAACAGCGCCAAATTGGCCCTAAGCCTTGCAAAACCCGCGAGCAACGAACGAGACGGATGACAAATCGGTCGAATTACTGGCACGCTCTCTACAACAGCCAGTGTTAGGTATACATGCACTGTGCGGCTGGCATTTGCTGGCAAAAGAGCGAGTGACGCTCAAACATGCATCTAACAGTTCTTTTTACCGTCGTCTGCGTGACTCTGCCAATGTGTGCGCAGTGTCAAAATGGGCGTGGAAAAAAGCACGAGAACGAGGTGGACAAAGACACCAAAATCGTAATCGAAAAGGACGAAGGATCCGTGACGATTTACAAAACTGAGGAGATCAAGCTCAAGATCGACTTGCCCCGTGCGTGCACGCGCGCGTGCGCGTGCGTGCGTGCGCGTGCGCGTGCGTGCGTGCGTGCGTACACCAAAATCGATTTTTACCCTCCGCTTGCATGCAGCTCGTTGCCGCGCCGTCGACGGCTTGCCGCCTTGCAAGAGGCTTCGCGAAGTTGCGGGTCCCGAGCTGGGCGTGGCCTATTCCCTTCGCCGACGCGGCCTGCGCCGATTGGTCGCCTTCGGCGACAGTTTCACCGACGACGGCGTCGACTCGGCAGCTGGGGACGAGCATGGCTTCAGGGCCTACACGAGTGGCAACACCTGGACCGGACACTTTCAGCTGCAGAATGGTATGCACTTTTGGGAGTCCCTTGAGAATGAAGACAACAGCAGTAGGCTGGATTTGTGTGGCATAGATACCGCAACGCAAACCTGCCACAGAAAGTAACCCGTCCCGAAGAATCGACCCCCTCCTACCATAAAATAAGTAACCTTCTCACCTCCCCAAATGTTTTCAATGATGGGGTTAACGTGTGCGTGGGCTTGTAAACTCCCCTGTAAACTGTAAACTCCCTCCTTGTAAACTCCCTGTGAATTGCCCCCATGCCCTACACTTTGAACAATCCCTGCTTCTGCCAGTAAGAACCAGGGTTCTTTATTTGAGGGTTACTGTACTGAGTACATCGTACGGATGCACAGAGCAACAAACTGCATCTAGGGCACTTGTGAGCTCTGAAATGAGACTGTGTAATACTCATCCTCTACAGTATGCTCTTCAGACATTGACGTCGCTTGGAACTCCGCCTATAGCGGCGCCAAGTCCGGTTACGGTAATTGGAATGGCAAGTACAGTAACTGGACGGGACTTCTGTATCAAGTGGACTGCTATCTGAGAGACAACCGCCAAATGTTGGAGAGGTGTCGGCAGCCCGATCGACACACACTCCACGTTATCGCAGTGGGTGAGTGATATGGTACCGTAAATTCTTCAATAGTGTCACCTCCGACTCCAATAGCCAGCGCTTGGGGCAGCGGATGGCGTAGTGGTAGAGAAGCGGCCTCTTGCGCGCACGGTCCTGGGTTCGATTCTCGATGGATCCACTAAAACGAGTCTTTCCCTAACCATGGAATTGCTCGTGCTGTCGCTGCCCTAGATTACAGATGGCGTTCTTCCGAATGTCTTTGGTTATTTACGCGGATCGAGACTGGAAGGCGTCATGGAGAAGGGTATGTACATTGTATGCTATGGGCCTAGCATTGCCCCTAATCAACAACAGCCAAAGCTTGAAAGGAACCTCTGGAATACTAGTGCAGAATTTACGATATCTCATACGTTATAGAACGTCTACTTGCTAGTACATAGATAGGTACTTAGAGTAGTATACTGTAGTTACATTGCATCGTCCATAGTTTTCCAAATAAAAATCACTGTCATAAAAAATTTTCGAAACCTTCAGGAACAAACGATCTTTGGGACGCAAACGAGGATCCCGTCGCTATAGCTGTCGAGGGCGGTGCTTGCAGTTTGTTTTTGCTCCACACTTTATTGCAGATTTTTTTTAAATCAAACAATTTATTGTGTAGTATATGACTCGAGCGCAGCCAGCAAGTAAAGAAAACAATAATTGAAAATAGTAAATAGCATATCAAAATGACGGACTGCAACACCAGCCTAGGCACAAGAGGAGACGATTGTGAAGCAGATAGCGGAAAATATCCGAAAAGCGATGCGTCGATTAGCCAGGGAGGCCGGCGCTCGAGTATTCGTCATTCAGGCTTGCGCATTCAATCAGTCAGCTATGACACCCAAACACGAACACACGCACGCACGCACGCACGCACGCACGCACGCACGCACGCACGCACGCACGCACGCACGCACGCACGCACTCACGCACGCACGCACGCACGCACGCACGCACGCACGCACCCACGCACGCACGCACGCACGCACGCACGCACGCACGCACGCACGCACGCACGCACGCACGCACGCACGCACGCACGCACGCACGCACGCACGCACGCATTTTCGCGGGTTTGTTTCAGCAAAGACCTATATTTCCAAGAGCCCAAGTCCAAGTTTGATCCGCCTTGGCGAGCGAACATCGCACTAGTGGAACGGCAGTGCATGTCGCGCGTGAGTGAAATGCTCAAAAATTTCAAAGTCGAATTCCCCGACGCAGTCGTGGCCGAGGCAAATTGGAATTCCGCATTCTACGAGGAGGCGCTCAAAAGACATCCCATCAGCAGCGGTACTCGCTGTCGGTCGTCTTATGTCAGTTTGAAATTTGAAATTCCTCTCTCTCTCTAGTGAGCTACACAACAGCGTATGGCGAGGGCGAAATTCAAGAAGGGAAAATGCGCGAGTATTTCTGGTTCGACTCCTATCATCCCGACAACGGCGTGCTGCGTCTGATGGCCAAGCTCGTCGCCTGCGCGCTCTCCGCCGCCTTTGCGGCCCAAGATCAACCACAGTAGCAACAACAGCGTTGACTCATTCACCCGCCTGCAAGAAAGTGTACCGCTCACTCATTGCGCAACGCAAAATTTGCGAGTTGCAAACCGAAATTGCGCCGTTTTGCGTGTGTACGGAATTAGTAGAGGTTTGTACGGAAGTTACTGCTGGTTACGTGAACCGCATCAAATAACGAGTAGACCATACCGGTAACTGGGGGGGGGGGGTTGGGGTTTTTTCCGCAGAATTTTTTCCAACTCCCCCCCAACCCCCCCCCCCCCCCCCAAACCCCCCCCCCCCAGAATTTTCCCAAGGGATTTTCACTCAGTCTAAAACGATAAAAGTGAGTACATGTTGGTGTATTTCAGTGCTTTTCAGTGTTATATGACCATAAAGAGCTAAATAACACTGTTTAGACCCTATTTATACCCATTTTTAACTAAAAAGTACAAGTATAACTCAAAGAATGACCAGCTACCCCCCCCCCCTTTTTCCTCCAGACACCCCTCCAGAATTTGGCCATTTACTCCCCCCCCCCCCACACTTGCAGACCCGGTTACAGGTATGGAGGAGCCGGGGGCGCAAAACAATAATGGTATAGCAATTTCAAGGAAAAATGTGTACGCCGTTTCTTTGAATACCTCGATACTGGATACACAGTGCAGAAACCGAAAGCCACGCGCGCGAGGTGTACGAGAGGCGATGCACCACAAGAACACTGCATCACTAATCACTATTACTGCGGCGTTTTCGACCCACGAGGAAAGGTGGGCCATCCACCTGACACGGATTTCGGGCCGAAGCCCCGAAGCCGGCTGACACCAAACAAAATCACGGTCGTCCCTTGCTTAATTACGGGGACTCGCGCAACGCAGTGTCATCAGCGGGTGTCGAATTCACCATCCCCCTATCCATTGCGCCACGTGACACGATGCGGGAAACCCTGTTCCAAGTATTGTCGCGGAAAAACAACATCTCCAAAAAAACAACAATTTCCACTCTCGCTCTCGAGTAGCGGTACGTTGAGGCTGATTCACAATCAACGGTCTTCCCATCGGTCTCGGACTGTTTGGCATGGAAAGACCCGGATTGGCATTGATTGTGAATCAGCCTTTTAGTGGTTCGTCGCGATTGCCAGGGGCCGGGAGCCGGTGGTGCGGAACTGCGTGACCGCCTGCGAGCGCGTCTTCTTGGCGCCCTTGAATCCGAGCGTCGCGCGCAGCTCTTCGCGGACGGGACCGCTGAGGGCGGTGATGACCACGGGGTTGGTGAGCGCCAGCGCGTCGATGCTCAGGTAGAGGGCCACCTTGTAGGTGTTGAAGTCGGCCGTGAGGATGATCAACGTCTTGACCACCACGTGCGCCATCAGCACCACGTATAGCAGGAAGCCGATCAGCGCAAGCCGCAGCTCCGTCGAGCCCCCAACTCCGCCCGTGCCGGCCAGCCGACTCCTGAGACGTACAGTTCGGGCACATACCATATACTCTCCAATAGTGCACCAACTGTGCGTATGGGTTATGGTAGTGGTAGCGAATCGGCCTCTTGCGCGCACGGTTCTGGGTTCGATTCTTGATGGATCCACTAGATCGAGAACTTCCCTCTCAATGGATTTTCTCGTGCTGTCGTTGCCCTAGATTGCAGATGGCGTCCTTCCCAAATGCCTCTGCAAAATTCTGCGGCTCTAGACGGGAAGGCGTCATGGAGATGGGTATGCTGTATGGGCCATTGACGGCCTCCTAGCGTCGCCCCAAATCCAACAACAACAATCCTTCCATTTAGTGCTTTCAAAATAGTGCTTAAATAGTACCGTACTAGTGTCCCTAGTAGCCGAGTGGTGAGACAATAGTACCACAGTGTTGGAACTCTTGGAGCTAAGAATTACAGCAATTTTTACGAAAACACCTGCAGAGCGCCAACGCGATCGCAACGTAGCAGACAAGCCCGACGAAGGCGCAGATCGTGACCATCGCCGTGCTCGTCAGCGCAAAGATGGGAACCGTGTACGGATCCTTGTAGACCACGATCGCCTAAAGGGGTCAGTCGGACATTGTCTCCGCTCCATTTTTAATCCCACAACCTCAACTCCCAAACCCCCGCCGCGGAACTCCAAATTCTTGCCACCAACTCAGGAGGCTCAAACCAGAGAAATGTAGCGTCGGTTGCTGTGCGCGACCGACATCTACAGTACACGTACGGCTGGGATTGTGAATGGGTGACTGGGATTGTAAATTAGGTCCCTGTTTGGCCAGAAGCGGCTGACCATGGTCGAGTTGGGCAAGCGGACGAGCTCGGTCCTGGTGAAGGGCAGCGGCGCGAGCACGAGCACCACCGTCGGGACCACCCACATGACGACGAAAGCCAGCGCCATCGTCTTGCCCTTCCACAGCTGCAAGTGAGTGCAGGACGCGACTTTGCAGCAGCATCGCTTGGTGTACATACCTACATGAACTTAACCGTTCAAAGTGGCACTTAGCTGTTCGATGTGTGCTTCCTACACCTCGGACGGGGTGGGCCTGTGTTGGAGATAGGCACTTTTGGACGCTTTACGGTATACATATGCGTTGACACGCGGCCAAATCACAGCTATAATTCACGACAAGCGTGACGAACCAGTTCGTATCGATCGGGCGCGATGGCGGCGGAGCAGCGGTTGATGGCCAGCAATGCGGTGCCGATTGCCTGGCTCGTCACAAACTGCAGAGAGACGGGCAGGGCCAGTTTAAACAGCACCTAAACGAGCAACACACACAACACGTAAGGCCACAAAGGCAAGGCCTCTGTGACGCCTCATTTGTGGTTCGTGAAGAGTGCATAAAATTGGTCTAGGAGACGTTCAACAAACTAAAACTACTAAAAAAAATTAATAACTACAACAGAAATTGAAGTGAACATTTGGAAGTGCCGTGGTAAAAAAAGCTACACTTTAAACTTTTCTGCGTTTGCTCGGTACAGTAAATAGTAGATACCGTTATAACGTTTTCTTCAAAATCTCACACACTCGCTCTGTCTTCCACCAGTAGCAAACAGGGCGCATGGCCGATTCAACATACGGACCACTACGAGTACGACTATTAAATTTATGTGGTGTATGGTTCAGATTAAGCTTCAGTTCAGCTTCAGCTTCAGAACAGCCTAATTCTTAGCCTAATTCAAGCCTAACCAAGCTTAAGAACAGCCTAATTCCGGGAGGAAAATTTGAAATGCACAGCCGTATTCAATGTGTTCTTCTATTATCGTCGTCCGATCAGCCAAAATGTTGAACAGGGATACGGTACCGGCAAAGGGAAAAAGGCACATGTTGTTTGTACGCATTTGTCACGCACGCCAAGCAGCGCGCAAGACTCACATGGTCGAAGGCGGTGTATTGCTCGAAAAAGAAGCCAAACATCGCGGGCCTCGACACGAGCCACTAAAATGAAATCACGCAACAAGTGCTGTAACAACTCTCATATACTTACTCAACAGACCGTAAACTCCCGAACAGTGCGGTGCCCCACCCCGATAGGGGAGCCCCTCCAAAAGTGGCCCCAGGAGGGTACGGAGAAGTTGAAAGAATTTGAAACTTTGAAACTTTATTTTGACGACAACCACCGACACAGCACAATGGGCGTAAACTGGATCACAAGATGACAGGGCGCCGTATAAACAACAATGGGCGTTGTTCTGCCGCGAGGCAAGGTAGGCCCCCACTTGGCACTGATTTCTGGCCGAAACCACGGTACAGCCCGAGACCGGAGCAATTGTGGGTCAACCCCTTGCCCAAGGTGGTTGCCGTGGGTTTGCCCAGCAAGGAATGGAACCCCCGACCTCGCGGTCAGGAATCGAACGCCTTGCGGACTACGCCACAGCCCCCCAATACCCACTACCCAGCAATACCGCCCCCTGCACTTTAAGGATCAGTAGGCATTGACTCTTGTTCAAGGGCTGCAGCAACCTGGATCAGTAGGCATTCGACGTCGGCCGCGCCGAGCCAGAGACAAAGACGAAAGAAGCTGGAGCGCAGCTTCTCGGCTTTTCGCCGTCTGCCGCGCCGGATGGCGTAGAGGAAGAGAAGGTAGAAGGGAAAGAGGAACGCGGTCACGCACAACGAGGCGTAGATGAAGAGGCAGAACTTGTCCGTGCACACCATTCTCTCTCTCTGAGTCAATGAGTAAATATTTGGGACGAGTACAGCCGAAACAATAAAAAAATAAAGCTGAACTGAACCTTGAAAGAGGCTGCTTTCTATGCAGTCGTGAGTCGATTTCAGCCTGATTAGCCTCGAAGGGGGCGGCTACAGCAAACCGGTTTCAAAAAGCACTTGATGTGGATTTTGAATTTTGTCGCCTTTTATTCAAAATGGCGCTGTTTTGGCAGCTATAGGGCGACGTGGTCTTTTCTGAAACTCTAGCCGTGCCGATTCCTCACGAATCTGTGAAAACCCGCGAGCTATAAAGATGGTTACGACGCCCCTTTGTTGGATACATTAGCAGGTCACAACATATCCTGTCGAACGAGGCTAATGCGTCCTAAGGCGTGCTAAGGCTAATCTAACATTCAACCTTTTGTTCCACCCGACTATAAAAGTGGGCGCGCGGGGCTGCTTGACGTAATGCAATGTGGAGCGAGTGCTAATTGGACGAACTAAGGATTCATACCTATGTAGAGGTTTCATACCAACGCGCGGTGTCCACCCCCGTCTATCGTCCATACCATATGCTCGCGAATAAATCGGGTGCCGGTCAATTTGGTCGACTAGTCTGTAGCGTGTATCGCAGCAGTTTTGAGACCGATGAATCATTATTTGTGATTTTTAAGAATCGCATTTGCACCACATGAATTGGGTAACAAGATCAGCACTTGTTGGTGCGTAGACAGAATACCAATAGATAAGCCTAAGCCTAAGCAAGACCTAAGCCCAAGCCTAAGCAAAACCTAAACATAAGGATAATGTATGTACGTCACACCAAAATAATTGACTTTAATGCAAAAAACACTGTCACAGAGACTGTGCAAAACACTACGGTTTGGTATTTCACCACACCTCCTGCTTGTTTGATGGTTCAACGCCATCTTTGACGCTGTGGTGACACTTTATACTGAGTCAGTGCATTTCCTTTGTCACAGCGCATTTCGCTGTTTGAATCGCATATCTCGTAGTGTCCGCTGTGTCGATGAAAAAGGTCTCTAATGGTATACTGTAGTGGTTATTGCATGGAAATTTAATTTGCACAGTACAGTGGCCATTGGCGAGGCGAGTGGCGCATCGGCTGAACACCACTAGAAATTAACTGCAGCCCCTTTTGGTTCCCACTCTAGAAGGACGGGACGGGATCAGGAGACCCCCGCCGCAGCGGCGCCGCGCGGTTCCCTCCCTCCCTTCCGATCGCGACACGCGGCCTCCCTCCCCTTCTGCCGGACTCTAGCGTATAGCCGCGCCTGAGTCAACCATTGCACGTCAACGATGGGCTGGCTGAACTGCACAGAAAAAATTTAATGCCGTAGCGTAGGCAGGATTACATTTCGGAAGCGTGTACATCAAAAACGCAAAGCTGCATCTAACCAAAAACAGCCATTTCACTCTCTGCATTGGCGCGGCAGGCAAATGTGCAACCTTCAGCGGCGCACATTCAAATACATACCTAACTATAAAAAGTTTTCAACCTAAAAAGTGCGCCGAAAGTGCGTTAAAAATTTGGCCATTTCGAAGTATTCTCATGATACGGCGCCACATTCCATGATATGGCGCCACATTAGTGCATTCGGAGTTCGGCTATTTTTGTCAAAAAAAACTCGTTTAAAAGGTCGGCTCCATAGAGTCCGCAGAAACACAGCGGCTTCCCTCAAGTCTTTTTATTCAGATTTATTTTTTTATTTTATGATCATTGTTTTTAATTAGTAATATTTTTAGTTAATAACTCTTATTTGTGCTACACTGACTCCACTCCAGTGATCGCGTTGTATCATTATTGTATCATCAGCATTAAAAAAAAATATTAAAAAAACGGAATTCTTTTTATGTAGTTCTGCCGCCGACTATGACTAACAGCTCCAATAGCATGTGCTATGCTGCTGTGCTATGAGTTATGAACAGTGCGCGTTTGTGCGTTCGCTGATGCTGGAGATTGGGTCCCAACGACAGCACGTGGTCTGTTTGGTACACTGGGCCGCGGTGAGACGGCGTCGTTAGCGTGTGGCCGTGGGTCGCGCGCGCAGAAGGGGAGGGAGGGAGGCCGCGAGTCGCGATAGGAAGGGAGGGACGGCGGGAAGCGCGCGGCGCCGCTGCGGCGGGGGGTCTCCTCATCCCGTCCCGTCCTTCTAGAGTGGGAACCAAAAGGGGCTGCAGTTAATCAGGGTGTACGCGTCAGCGTACAACCCTAATATGTGACCACTTCTCAATGCGGGTTTTTGAATTTTCGATCGCCTATAACTTTTGATTGCCTGAACGGATTTCGACGCGTTATGGCGCAAATGAACCGCCTTCTTCTGGGGCATCGAATGCGCCATAACGCGTTTCCTTGCTTTCTTGAAAGCGGTCAATAGTTCCAAAAATGTTCCAATTTTGCGGCTTTTTTTTTTTCCTGTTCTCTGCCAGGTTTTTGGAACGGCGCTCGCGAACGCCAGGACCTATCGCGACGAAACTTGGTATGTGAAGCCGTCTAGTGATGGGAATGTTGCATGCCAAAGGATTTGTGTGTACTTCGTACCGATCTCGAGATATTGCCGATTTTATCCAATTATCGATTGATTTCCTTGGAAATGGGCCACAAATTTTGTGCCCTATAGGCGCTTTAACGGTACATCGCAGCGCTTCGCTGTAAAGGAGAAAGTTGGTCGCCATGACATGACTTGTGTTACTTTCAACAATTGGACCAAATGGGACGCACCAAAATACCTCCCCCCATTATATCAATAACGGAAATTGGCGATATTTCGGTGTGGTTAGGTCGGATGGCCTAAACATCAATAATAAAGTTGATCGCCCTTCGATGTAGAACATTTCATTCCTTGAAGTCAACACGATCCGACGCACCAAAATATTTTCACTTCCGGGATAATCGATAAATATCGATATGGGTAGGTCGGATCACTTTGGCCAAAACACAAAAGTTGACCGCCTGCACGTGCAGATCATTTTGTTTCTTTACACCGCTATGCTCCGACGAACCAATATGGCACTACAGATGAGCACGCACGCACGCACAACAAATGGGCTGCTTCACACGAAACTTGAGGGGGTAGGTAGGTCTGATCACTTTGGCAAAAACACAAAAGTTGACCGCCTAGTCATGGTGATCATTTCCATACTCTACATCACTATGCTCTGACGCAGCAATATTGCACTGCATGTGCATGCATGCATGTATGTCTGCTAGGCTGTTGGTACTTTGCTTTACTTCAATTTTGCCTTGTTCGATTCAGTCACAGGTACATGGTGTGTAAACCTGCGTCAGTGAACGTGTGTGTGCATATGTGCGTGCGTGCGTGCGTGCGTGCGTGCGTGCGTGCGTGCGTGCGTGCCGCGTGCGTGCCGCGTGCGTGCGTGCGTGCGTGCGTGCGTGCGTGCGTGCGTGCGTGCGTGCGTGCGTGCGTGCGAGCGAGCGAGCGAGCGAGCGCGCGCGCGTGCAAGCATGTGAGCGTGCGTTCGTGCGTGCATGCTTGCGTGTGTTGAATTGCAGAAACCCCCTCATCTTTCGAAAAAACACTGTATTAAGGAAAAATTTGCAGGGGGCTGCAAAAAAGGAGAATATGTGACACTCTATTGTTGAAGTCCAGTTTGAAAAGAAGTGGTATTAAGACATATACCCCCACTGATTTCTAGCCACTTCCGCATTGCAGTTGATCAACTCCACTTTGAACAAACCATGTATAAAATCCGAACCAAGCACAGCAACAAGTCACATATTCGGCGATTTTTGTGCGAGCCATCTCACTCAGCCAAGCCAAAATGCCGCAAACGTCCATCAACTCATATCTCATCTCTCTCAAACGTTGTCATTGCCCATTTCCATGGACCTGACACAGCTAAAGTTCCTGCAGAATCAATTGGTCCCTTGCTAAAATTTTTGCAATGTCAGTTGTTGATACTGTACAGCTGGTGATGTCGATGTGTAGGCGAGAGGCACATATACGTACTACAATCCTGCTCCATTCCCCTCCAGCATTCCACCCAATGATGACCTGTTTGTACAACATTTGTGTAGTGCCCTAATGCTTGCATGAGTGCTGCGTGCGTGCGTGCGTGCGTGCGTGCGTGCGAGCGTGCGTGCGTGCGTGCGTGCGTGCGTGCGTGCGTCCGTGTGTCCGTGCACGCCTACGTGCGTGCGTGCGTACGCAAGTGCGTGCGTGCATGCGTACGTGCGTGTGCGTGGGGTTCCATGGGGCATGTGCTAATTTCTCACACTCAATCTATGTAAATGTCAGTCAGTTCCAGTTGCCGCATTTTTCGCTGCACATTTCCTTCCATTGCAAGCGAACACAAAAATCGCCGAATATGTGACTTGTTGCTGTGCTTGGTTCGGATTTTATACATGGTTTGTTCAAAGTGGAGTTGATCAACTGCAATGCGGAAGTGGCTAGAAATCAGTGGGGGTATATGTCTTAATACCACTTCTTTTCAAACTGGACTTCAACAATAGAGTGTCACATATTCTCCTTTTTTGCAGCCCCCTGCAAATTTTTCCTTAATTTCTAGTCTGAACACCACTCATAACCTCTGTCTCTGAGCCCCTTTACCTTCATTGCCTCTGCCTCTGCCTTTGTAATAGCTTCCTTTTACCCTCTACCGTAATCATTTCATTTACCGGTCATGCTTTGACAATTTTCAATCCATGATGAGGTTGTGCTTAATATAGCTAAGTAGGTAATATTAATTTCTGTTTGTACAGTGATTGGGAGATTTATAGCGCAGACTTCGAGCGGATTTAACCAAACTCAGAATTTGATCCTTTTATCTTCAATAGTGTTAGTCGATTTTAATTTTATGCTTGGATTGCCGTGCGTGGATTGTGGTTTCAAACAACGATGGATTCAACTGCTGCATCCAGCTCAGGTCAGTGTGACACAACACGTATATCACCAACCAACAGCACAAATCGCAGAATTCTATGCCTGCAGCCGTAAAAAAATTCTATTAAAAAATCCGGCTCATCAAGAGTCAGTGCCGATTGAAGTGGTCCAGTTTTTTTCTGGCCATTGCCGCGCCCATAAAGCCTACACGACGAGCGCACACTTTTGTCTTTTTCTGATGCGCTCTGGCCGGCCGCGCGCGCTCGGCATATCTGTGCGCTTCGGCAAACACACTGAACGCGAGCCAAGGGAAAACCGGATTTCAGTCGTCGAGTGGCGCGTCCTCAACGGCGCCCGCCATCGGCAGCTAACTCTGCATTAGCTAGAAGCGTCGCGACGTTAGCTGGCCCACCTGGCTGGCTAGCTAGCACAGCCAGGAAACTGCGCGCGTTTGCTGCTGCTGTGTTGAGGGGGAATTTTGTAGGAATTATACTCATGTGGTCTTTTCAACAAAGTTCAACAGCAACTCCGGCGCCCGCGGTCAAGCCCTCGCCGCAATCGAACTGGGCTTGCTTGGTTCTGGGCCGCTGAGAAGCTGAAGCGGACGGGCTGGCTGTCTGTGGCTTATCGATCCGCCGATAATTTCCACCAGCTAGCAGCCAACAACAGCTATCTGTCGGTGTTGCCTTTTTCTCCTCCCTCTGCTAGCGTGAGTCGGCGGCATTTCCCTTGCCTCTCGTCCCGTCGGTCGTCTCCAGTCGTCCAGACGCATGTTGCTCTTCTTGGCCCGTCCGTTGCTCGGCGCTTGCTGACTCAGCATCTCTCCTCTTCCCCGTCTGGTCATCATCGAATCCAGCCGCCAGTGGGCGGCAGGGCGGCCAGCCGATTAGCAGCGCCACGGCCGTCATCAGCATGCCCTCCTGGCCGACTTGCGTCGAGCAAGAGAAGAAGGACGGTTCGAGTCGACGACAGCCGCTCTATCCCACTTGTCGACTGGAGTTTCGCCGGGCCATCGAGCCCTGGCTGCTGCTCGAGAACGCCGGCCGGTCGCCCACGAGTTTCGGTGAGGCGGCGGGTGTTGTGGCGTGGCGGCGCGCCGAGTGTTTGCCCAGTGGATCCGCTAGAGTCGCTGCGCGGCGCGCCGCTTCACTCGCGGGGCAAACAGGCAACGACTCGAGTGAATGTTTGTCTCCTCGGCGCCCTGTGACTCGACGAACATGACTCGCTTCGCGCCTACGCAGTCGTCGCTTCTCGCTCGCTCGCTGCCCTCTCTCTCTTGACACTCCGGCGTTGCGCTTGACTGTTCGCTGTTGTTGAACTCGGCGAGAGGAAAGCGCTGGCACTCGACGACGATGCTGCGCGTCCAGGAGCCGAATCGCTCGCTCTCCATCCTCTCTTTAGACACGGACAACGGCTTCTTCAATCCCAGCTTCGCCAAGTCGCCCAGCGTCGACACCGGCGACGGCGGCTCGCTGACGAGCCTAGACAGCCTAGGCGGCAGCAAGGCGCGCAAGCACTACTCCGCCTTGGACGGCGCCCGCATGGGCGTGCCCGAGGACGACACCGCTGTCCTGGACAAGTCGTCGTCAGGAGGAGGTGGTGGTCGACAGGAGCTGGACAGGCACACCGAGTACTACTACCTGAGCGGCACGGACCTGGCCGGAGAGATGGCCGTCGCCACTACCACCGATGACGAATTCGGCGGTGGCGTCGGCAGCGACATGAGGGACAGGGCCGTGGACTACAGCTCGCAGAGCTTCCGCGACAATCTGCAGGCGATCGACAGAGCGTCCAGGAGCCCCACCGGCGTCTATCCCGGCGGCGGTATCAAGGTCAAACGCGCAGGCGACACCACCGTCACCACAGAGCACAGGTGCGTTGTCCTGAGCCGACACACACACACACACACACACGCGCGCGCACACACACACACACACACACACACACACACACACACACACACACACACACACACACACACTGCATGCACACGGATCGAGTCGTCCGCGCTTTGAGAAATTGAGACAGTATTTTATGCGAAGTTGACGACGCATTCTGTCCGTCCACCGTATTTTTGGACGTTTTTAGTGATTTTTAGTTGGTAGGGTGGGGGGGGGGGACCAGGACGCATTACGCATCGCAAGCTCGGAACTGGTAGCATACCTGTAACACCATGTTCTGCGTCTTGCGCTTTTTTTGGGGGGGGGGGGGGGGGAAGTATTCCGAGAACACGGAGCGGGGCAGTAAGCTTTTGATGGGTTGGGAGAGAGTCCGTAGATCATTCGTCGATTTTCTTTTCTGCTTGCACTAATGATAACAACTCAATTTTCTAAAAAGTACTTTTTGGTCAAAATACACTGTTTAAGCAGTATCCGCATTCCGCACTAACTCCTTCCCTTTTTAATACCGTGTACAACACGCAGTCTCCTTCATACAAGTAGATCGAAACATTTGTAAAACATTTTTCTGTTGGGGTACCTGAGGATGCACGTTTTAGGGACCCCTACTCGTTCTACTGGCAATTGGATCAGGCGCGTCGCAAGCAGCAGCCCCCACCACCCAGGAGGCAGCCTCCCCCTCCTCCCCCTCCCGAAGAGGAGGGGGATGAGGAGTACGACGAGGTGGAGGAGAGGGTGGTGGAGGAGGTGATCCAGTCCCCAGACAGTCACGACAGCGGCATTCAACTGGAAGAGAAGAGGGCCGCGCAGCACCGTCCACTGCCCCCTGGTTGGGAAAAGCATGAGGGTAAGTGTGGAGGGAAGAGTGTGTGTGTGTGCGTGCGTGCGGGCGCTTGTGTGCGTGTGCGCGCGTGTGTGTGTGTGTGTCGCGCGCGCGCGCGTAAATCTCGGGGGTGGATGAAGCGGTTTTGATGAAATTTGAAACACATGTAGCAGTCAGTCTAACTTAGACTTCCTCCAAGTTTCAGCTAGATCTATTACGTTGTTCGAAAGATACGCACAAAACAATTTGTATACGATAAAATGCGTGTTTCCAAAGAACTGTAGTGCAGCTTTTTGAAACAAAACAATTTTTTTTTTGCGCGGGTATGTCGCGGCGGTAATCCTTTTTGGAACAGCGCGTTTACATTGTAAAACAATTTACAAAACGAACAATCAAGCTGAAGTTATTCGTCGAATCAAAGTTGAGTTCTCAACGACACAGCACCGTCACAGAACACTGTCTCAGCGACCGCAAAGGCCTTCGAGGTGACTGGCGCAGTTGCTAATCGCCCTCATACGATGCCAATGCCAGTCAGCACTGGATCAACGGAAGAACGCGTTTTGCGATTCAGAAGTCGCCAGAGAACTCGACACGATGCCAGCCGCCAGAGGACGTACATTTTGCCGTGTACAAATTGTTTTGTGCGTAACGTTTGAACAACCCAACAGATCTAGCTGAGACTTGGAGGAAGTCTAAGTTAGAATGTCTACTATGAGTGCTTAAAATTTCATCAAAATCGCTTCATTCACCCCTGAGATATACTTGAACAAAGAGGTGCAGTCGAGGCTGGGCCACCCTGTAGAGTCACTTGGGGAGTGGTGTTCAGTTAGCCGGTGGGGTGCGTAGCCAGCTAGACTCAAATTACACCTGGAACAGCAGCCGTAGCAGAAATCGAGCCGCCACTTGCTCGCTCGAGTATATGCCACCCGGTAAATAAAATCCTGCAGCACAGCACATAAGATTCCTTTCTGCGCTTTTGGAAACCCACTATAGGCGGCGACAATGCCCAGGCCGGACTGCGAGACTAGAAGTCGAAACTCGCTCGGCCCTTTTCGGGGCCGCCAAATTCAATTCAATCAGAGTTCGCGTCGCATTGTCGAAAGTCTTCCTTCCTCCCCTCTACGCCCCTTTTTGCCTTGCGCCTCCAAATGTACACACAACTCTGTGTGGTGTGTGTGTGGAATTCCTGCCCCCCCCCCCCATTCCAACGGTGTGCCACCGCACTAGTATGATTCTACGCCATCTGTCAATAGCACGCGACGAGGCAATTTTGAGACGTCCTCCTCTCTGAGCGGGCGCGCGATTTTTACACCCCCTCCCCCCCCCCCCTTCCCTCTTGGCTGACAAATTCCCGTGCCGCCGACGCCCACCCACATACGTACACACCGCACAGGTTCGTCCCGCCGCGTCGACACCTGTCGGCACGCGGCCCCTACCCCCCCCCCCCCCCCCGCAAGCCACCTATTGACAGTGTGTAGGCTAGGTGTGGTCACTCACACTGCTGGACTGAAGCTGTTTGCGCGCTTGCAGTGCGTGCGTGCGTGTCGGTGTGAGCTTGCCGATGCGTGCGTGAGTGCTTGCGTGTGTGTGTGTGTGCCGATATGTGCGTGCGTGCGTGCGTGTGGTGCGGATAGCACTGCATCAGCTGGATGGCGCACACTTTTGCAGATCCGAGCGGCTTCAGCTATTATTGGCACGTAGATTCGGGCACCATCCAACGAGAGCCGCCCAGCACTCCCGTCGTGAGCGTTTTGTTTTTCATTTTTTTTTTATCGGTTTTAATTTTGCCTAACAGAGCCTCGTGACTCGATGATAATTTGACGTGCAGACGAATCGCAGCGCCCATACCGCACGCACGCACGCACCGCTCGAATTCAGCAAGCGCTGTCCGAGCTGCCGCCGCGCGTCGAGCCGCCTCCTAAGCAGGTCATCGTTCGCGAGGTTTCGGGTTTTCCGCTCTGTTTTTTTTTTTGGTTTCACGAAATTTTTTAAATTTTTTTTTGCAGCAGTCGTCGCCCGCTCAGCCGGTGATCGAGGAGCGCGCCTTCAAGCAGACGACGACGAAACGACGCGTCCAGAACGACTTCGCGGACGAGAGCGAGCAGGCCGCGCTCATGGGGGAGTTCAGGGTGCGTCTCCTCGTCTCCCCTTTGCGTCTTTTTTTCTTTTTCTTGGCAAGTACGGCGGGAGGATCGATTAGGCCTAGTATGGGGGGGGGGCAGGAGCGACAATATGGGGGGAGATGGCGAGACTGGAAACTGCACCGAAATAGCGTCCAAAGAGGCACGCTGGCTGGTTAGAAATGGGACTAAATAGCGCTATTTGGCAATTTTTAATGACTTTAAAAGTGCTGAATACACACACATTTACTCATTTTTTGTCGTTCTAGACAATATTGATGATGGGGAATTCTGGAAAACAATTTTCAGCTTGAACAATTTTCTAAGACGAATCGAAAAATGAAAAATGTTCAATTTTTCCGACCAAGCTAGAGACCAGTCCCCTCCTTCAATTCAAGTTCTACTCCCTAACTTGCCATTTTTAGGGAGACGGCCTAAGTGCTTGAGTGGCTACTGGCACTTTTTGTTTTCGTCCGCTGCCGCTGCCATCCGTTTTTGCCTTGATCCCCTACCCCTGGGGAACTGTCAGTTTTGTCTTCTGTCAATGCGCGTGCCCCCACCCCGCGGACACATTTTCGCTGGCCAATTTCTCCACTTTCTCATCACCATAAAGTCAAATTGCCTTTCTTTCCCTACCAGTCGCAACGCAAAGCCAAATATGAGCGTTCCATTCTAGCATTGAGCGAAGCCACCAAAGATTGATGACACGCGGCATGGAATTTGGGAGGGGGGAATCCACTCTTAGAGGGAAATGTCGGACAGACTTTATCCCCCAGGGCGCATGGGTATTTGGGGCTTAGGCCGCGCCAGCGGAACGAAAGGGTCTTTCATACAGTGTAACTCCCCATCTGAGTCCATAATATAGCGTGCACCACCACGTACGTATCTGCTTTGATGGGGGAAAGCAGCAAAGCTAACAGAAAAATGTAAAAAAATAATTAAATAAATAAATGGAAGCATGCTGGACCTGGAGAGACGCGGTCTGGTGCGGCTCTTCCTCTACATATGGGACTCCATTCTGGTAGTGAGAAGTGAAGTGAATTGGAATCTGTGAAATTGTAATTTTTCGGTTTAATCAGCTTTAAATAAGTTTAATAATTGGAAACCGTGCAATCGAGGTTGTTACACCTACAACTGTAACCATTGTTTTTTTTTTTGAAAACCTCGCCTAGAGTCGCATTTAGAAATTTTCGCTGGTCTGTAGGTACCCTAAATTCACTAATTAGCCCCCCCCCCTGTGGGGCTTATTGTTTCGTTCTGGCCATATCGCGGGGGGGGGGGGGGGGGTACACAAGCACTGCTAAAATTTGTCCCGACGGACCGTGGGCGCATGGTTGGTCTAAAATGCTGAAAAAGCCCCTGGGAGGGGCATGGCATGGTACCCCACCACACACGGCTGCAGACATGGTCCGTAACACACCCTTAAACCGGTTTGTAGCCGGTGCGTTTCGCGGTGCGCTCCCTGGGCTGGACGGAGATCGCCGAGGAGGAGCTGACGGCCGAGCGAAGTTCGCGGGCCGTCAACCGGGCCATTGTCGACCTCTCGACAGGTCGGAACGACCTCGTCACCGACAACGTCGCCAAGTGGGGCGATGTACGTGTCGTTTTTTTTGTTGCCCCTTTTGACGCGATTTGTAGGCGTTGTTGTTGTTGGATTAGGGGCGACGCTAAGAGGCCGTCAATGGCCCATATAGCGTACCCATCTCCATGACGCCTTCCCGTCTAGAGCCGCAAAATTGGCCAACGACCTTTGGAGAACGCCATCTATAATCTAGGGCAGCGATGGCAGGAAAAAATCCATCGAAAATGAAGTCCTCGTTCTAGTGGGTCCATCAAAAATCCAACCCAGGACCTTGCGCGCAAGAGCCACTGCACCTTTACCACTAGGCCATACGCTGCCCCTCCTTTGACCTTGCCCCTTTTTTAACACGAGTTTGTTTGGTTTGGCGCAATGGAGACAATGTCAGGCGTTGGGGAACGTCCATGCGCGACTCTCACTGTATCGCCCCCACATGATACGGATTTCGGGCCAAAGCCGCAGCCAGAGCTGCCCAACGCAGAAGCCGTGACACCGTTCATCCGTTGCTCTCGCCCGCCCAGGAGATTAGCAACTGAGTGGCCGTGGTGGGAGTCGAACCCCCGACCACGAGCGCGCCGAGCACGACGCCTTGCCACTGAGCTACTCGCTCGACAAGTCATCGCGTCAAGAGTCGGTCATATATTCGGGGTGTCGTGTCGCGCAGGGCAAGGAGCTGATTCTGGAGCTGGACGACCGCGACCTTCGACTGGTGGACCCTGACTCGGACGCCGTCCTCCACACGCAGCCCATCCACCAGATACGCGTCTGGGGAGTGGGCAGGGACAACGGCAGGTACGGTGCAGAGAGATAGAGAGAGTGCCGCAGACTCCGCGTCCACACGTGTTGCGTCTTGCACACGCACGCACACACACACACACACACGCACGCACGCACACCAAATGTCCGTTCGTCCTTGTCCGTCGCACGCACGCACGCACTAACACGCTTGACGGTCCGTCTGTCTGTGGTGGCTCGTAATCGTACCACATACTCATGTTCTTCCACGCACGCTCTCGTGTGCAGGGAGAGGTGCGTTGTTGACGGTGTTCTCTCAGTGGTGTGGGGGCGGCTGCTTGCACGGCTTGTGTCGTCGTCGGCTTCTTTAATCTAGTGGAGGGCGCTGGAACAGTGTCGTAAAATCGATTGTGCACTGTGGCTCTTATGTCGGCCGAATGACTGGCTCGCTTTGCGATGAGCGGGCGCCGCGTCGTGGAAGTGTTGTTGGCCCACCGTCTTGTCTGAGGCGCAGAGAGATTGAAAGAGAGAAAGAAAGTTTCAGGGACTTCGCGTACGTGGCTCGGGAGCGGGGGCCGCAGCGCCGCTTCATGTGTCACGTGTTCCGCTGCGACACGCCTGCGCGCACGATCGCCAACACTCTGCGGGACGTCTGCAAGCGACTGATGCAGCAGCAGCAGCAGCAACAGAGACCCAACTCCCTCGAGAGGGAGGACAGTAGGAGGAGTGGCAGGTGTGTGTGGACACGAGCACAGGACAAAGCGCGTGGGAACCAAACCGGTGTGCATACGCGTGGCTCAGGTACAGAGAAAGGCGATTGGGGCAGGAGGAGGCCTTCCCCACGCCCATGGAGGAGCCGAAGAAGGTCATTCGCTGCCACTTTCTGGGCGTGACGCAAGTGCCAGACGCCACCGGTACGCGCGCTGGAACATCATTGTGCTGCCTCTTTTTCTGTGTCTCCCCCTCTTCCCCTCAACCCCCCGCCCCTCCCCAGTTACACGCACGTATGATCACCGATCTCCGATGCAGGGATCGAAATCCTGAACGAGGCAGTGGATCGGCTGGTGTCGCAAGTCCGTCCCGAGCGGTGGCTGCTCGTGGACGCGGCCGTGGCGCCGTCGACGTTGACCGTGACCGAGGTGGGCGGCAACAAGATCGCCGAGTGCCGCGTCCGCTACCTCAGCTTCCTCGGCATCGGCAGGGACGTCAAGTGAGCTGATTTGCGACCCCCCCCCCCCACGTCCGTACGACCCCCCCCCCCCCTCACGTGTGCGCACCCCAGTGCCCATGCCTGTAAGACTGGGTCAGGAAGAGTGGGTTGGGGCCGGGTGAATGGTAGAAATGTGAAGATTAGAGACGCCAAAATACCTAGGTGAGCGGCTAGACTGCTTTTCTGACACACCGCGTGTTAGTGTGCGCACACGCCATTATCTGTGCAACTGGACTGGTGGAGTCCTACATGTAACTGGGGGGTCACCAGCTGGAATTTTGCCCCTTCCCAGCCCCCAGAAGTCTCCTGAAGTTTTCCAACCTGTCTACATTGATAAAAAGTAGTGTATTTTTGTTTCTTTCAGTGTTTTTTTAACAGCTAAATAACGCGATTTATAGCCTATTTTAGCGCATTTTTTTACCTATTTTTGACTAAAAAGTGCCTATTCAGACACTGTTTAGATGCATTTTTCCTTCTCGGATCCCCTCCCTCTTCAAATCTGCGTACCTCCCCCCCCCCCACTTCAAAAAAACTGGTTACATGTATGGGTGAAGTGGGCGTGCGTTAATAGGAAAAATGTCCACATTGGAGACATCTTCAGCAGAATAGGTACTTTTTACGAAATTTGGTGCCTAAAAGGCATGCTTCTGAAAGTGAAAGTTGACACGGCGGCAGGTCGATTGGATCACCTTTGTGTACCGCTTTAGACTTTTTGAAACAACTTTGAAACATTCGTTGAAGGTGGGGGAGGGGGGGTAGGTTTTTCACTGTGGTCAGTTGAGATGCAGTGACGTGTATGGCCGACGCTTGCAAAGCGCAGCGTATGGCGTAGTGGTTCTTAGAGAATCGGCCTCTTGTGCGCATGGTGCTGGTGTCGAATGTCTAGGAGGGGAGGTGAATGCCTAGAATGGAGTAATTCTGCTAAGTACTTTAGATTAGGTAAGTAAAGTGGAGACCAGGGGGGGGGGTGCCACTCCGCCGTTTTTCGTGTTCAGTTTTTGCGCACTCGCCGCCGCTCGCCAACGCGCCAGCGGATTTGCATCAAAATTGGTGGCTAAGTAGGAAATTTCACGGGATACAAGATGGCGTTAACAGTTTCTAGCCGCTTTTGGAATTTTCGCGAGAACAGTCGCATTCTTCTGTCGCGGTGTTGAAAAAACGCGCTTTACAGTAAATTTATAGCCAGCGTAAAAGTTTTTATTAAAGGCCAAATTTAAAAATCTAAAAGACTAGGATTACGGGTATTGCCCCGAAGTTAATTTCATCCCATTATAGCTCCGCTCCAGCTCGTACCCAGATGGCAGGCCAGAGCGAAAACTGAAAATCCACTTTTCGCGCCGTTGAGTTCTAAAACTTTAACCATCCATTTCTAAACAAAAAGTTGTTGGAATTAAGTAAAATATGGGTTACGTATAACCGCCTCGACGTCCTCTTTCGAATGCCGTATCGTGCGCCACGCTCCGACCTACGGTTCGGCCGCACGGCGCCTGTAAGCGGTCTCGGGTGCCAAAATCGGTCAAAAATTCAAATATTCGGAGTTCAGGTTCTCAGCGCTGGGGAGGAAATTCGCAAATCCGCTCGACAAAAAGTTTTCTACCTACCTCGACTACGAACCACGAAAATCTCATCGCTGGGCGATAAGCATGCAGACCTGGCTGGTCCAAAAGGTGTGTTTTTGTCCATTTTCCATTGTAATTGCAATCTTTTAAGTCTATTTTCTCACGCGTTTGTTAATTATATCCAAAACGTTTGTGCAATTTAGATTCGCCTCATCATGCTGAACAACCGGACGTGCGATTCGACCAGGTTTGCAAACTTTTTATTTTTATAGTTATTCCAACTTCCAGAATTGGGGTGCTCAAAACTCAAGAAAATAAAAAGTTCGCAAACCTGGTCGAATCGCACGTCCGGTTGTTCAGCATGATGAGGCGAATCTAAATTGCACAAACGTTTTGGATATAATTAACAAACGCGTGAGAAAATAGACTTAAAAGATTGCAATTACAATGGAAAATGGACAAAAACACCCCTTTTGGACTAGCCAGGTCTGCATGCTTATCGCCCAGTGATGAGATTTTCGTGGTTCGTAGTCGAGGTAGGTAGAAAACTTTTTGTCGAGCGGATTTTCGAATCTCCTCCCCAGCGCTGAGAACCTGAACTCAGAAGATTTGTATTTTTGACCGATTTTGGCACCCGAGACCGCTCACAGGCGCCATGCGGTTGAACCGTAGGTCGGAGCGCGGCGCGCTATGCGGCGTTCGAAAGAGGACGTCGAGGCGGTTATACGCAGCCCATATTTGTTTTAATTTGAACTATTTTTTGATTAGAAATGGACGTTTAAAGTTTTGGTACCAAATGGCGCGAAAAGTGGATTTTCAGTTTTCGCTCTGGCCTGCCATCTGGGTGCGTGCTGGAGCGGAGCTATAATGGGATGAAATTAACTTCAGGGCAATACCCGTAATCCTAGTCTTTTAGATTTTTAAATTTGGCCTTTAATAAAAACTTTTACGTTGGGCATAAATTTACTGTAAAGCGCGTTTTTTACACCGCGACAGAAGAATGCGACTGTTCTCGCGAAAATTCCAAAAGCGGCTAGAAACTGTTAACGCCATCTTGTAGCCCGTGAAATTTCCTACTTAGCCACCAATTTTGATGCAAATCCGCTGGCGCGTTGGCGAGCGGCGGCGAGTGCGCAAAAACTGAACACGCGCGCCCATTATAAAAGCGCGGAGTGGCACCCCCCCCCCCTGGTGGAGACCAAACGGTGTCTAAACAGCGCAATTTCAGCGTTGCAAATTACATAACACGTTGAAGGACACTTAAGCGCCCACCTTTACCATTATAGACCTTTTTCAAACTCTTGAAACCTTCTTAGAAGGGAGGATGGGGTGTATGTCCTACTGTGGCTGTTAGTGGGGCCAATGCGTGCGTGCGTGGCAGGCACTGCGCGTTCATCATGCGCACGTCCACGGACAACTTCCTCTGCTACGTGTTCCACGTGGAGCCAAGCGCCGGCGCTATGGCCAAGACCATAGAGGCGGCCTGCAAGCTCCGCTATCAGAAGGTCCTCGACGCCTACGGCAACGCCGGCAGCGCCAGCAACAGTCGCCTCAACGCGCCCCCAGGCGGTGGCAGCTCCAATGGGGGCTACTACGGCTCCAGGGTGCGTGCGGACCTACTTGTAACAAGGGGTGCCCCTCCCCCCCCCCATTTTCCAACACCCACCCAATCCCTCCCCTCCCCCAGAATTTTTCCAAGGGATTCCACCCTGTCTAACACGATAAAAGTGAGTAAATGTTGGTGTATTTCAGTGCTTTTCGGTGTTATATGACCCTAAAACAGCTAAATAACACTGTTTAGACCCTATTTATACCCATTTTTGACCAAAACGTGCCAGTATAACTCAAAGAATGGCCCGCTACCCCACTTTTTTCTCCACACCCCCTCCACAGAATTCGGCCATTTACCCCCCCCCCCACTCTTCCAGACCCGGTTACAGGTATGCGTGCGGAGGCCTGTCAGCCCTGGGAATCCCGCCAAAATCGCATATAGGGGCCAGGTCAGCACAGCTGCCCCCCCCCCTCACCAACAATTTGTGTAACTGGGGGGTACGGTCCACATCCCCCATTCCTCGAAGGGCCATTCCGCCCACCCCACGGTTCCACATGGTTACTACGGTATGCCTTCCAGTCCCAGACTTTTCACTTTTCTCCTCCCCCCCCCCCCCTCCCTCTGGCATGGATGGATTCTGTGTTTTTTTAGGGTGGATGTCGAACATGTAGACGCATCTTGGATTTTTTTTTGTAAACACTTCTAATTGTGGGGTATACCTGTAACTGGGGGGGGGGGGGGGCTCCCACAGAATTTTCCAACACCCCCCCCCCCCCAGAGAAAAAACTACCAGACCCCCTGTTGTTTTGGGAGGTAGGAGTGGTCAACTGGTTATGTCGAGGAATCGAACCTTGGGCGATCGACATTTTGTACAGGGTTTTCTCCAGTAAACGCAATGAGTAGTCGAACAATCCGGATAGAAGAGTGTGCAATCCTGTATTTTTTTTTGTAAAAGTTGAAGTCGTTGTAAGCGTCTGTTGTTCAGAGCTTGGGTGGCAGCATTCGCGACGCGTTCGGCAATCTGACGAGCCGATTTTATGGTCGGCCGCAGTGATTTAATCATTTAATTAGTAAGTCTGGCAGTCTCTTTACGGTGACTTGTGAGTAAGCCCATCAATTAGTTGTGACACTGACATAGCTAAGCATAGCAGCTGCGAGAATGTGTAAATAGCGCTGTGTGCGGAACGCATAAGCCAACCCCACCCCACATAAATACCCAGACTACCTTGGCGCTAGTTAGCCGGCCGCGCTTTGACGACGAATTTTGACACCAAATACGCGACTGCATTTTCATGGTATCCGTTTTTTTTCGATTTTTTTTTCTTGTGGTTGCGACCGCTGTGTGCATCGCGTGCGATCATGCTCAGACGTTGCGGTGCGGCGCGTTGGCTTCGATAGAAAATGGCAAAAAGAATGCATTTTCCCTTGGACAAACCATACCAGTCTAGAGGCACGTGGCAATTAGCCACGAGGGCCGCCACAAATGTTCGGAAGAACGCCATCCAGAATCTAGGGGCCAGTTGCATAAAAGCCCCTTAGGCTAAGTGACACTTTATACGAAAGGGACAGTTTTAGGGACAAGTTGGCTCTAACTAAAGTACCACATTTCGTTGCATAAAAGCCCCTAAGGCAACCATATCACTGTCACTAGTATCACTAAATTACTAATTGGAGGCAAAAGTGTCTGGACTGTGGTTGGTACATGAACGGGGTTCGGGTTCTGGTTGGGTTCTTTCAAGCGGGCGCTAATTCCACAAGGCAATGCGGGCATCGACGGCGGCTGTGTCTGCCCGCCTGCCCACCCGCACGTCTTTCTTCATAGGGCCACTGATAGTAGCGAATCGAATCCAGTGGCGTTAGGGAAACGCTCCAAATCCCTCGCTGATGTCTATGGTGGACGTAGTGCATTCACGTGCACTGCGTTCTTTGTTTGCAAGAGCCGATTGATCCGAAGCACTGGGTGCTGGGCGGATCTCATTGCGGTCGCTTGAAAAGCCCTCACTGTCTGGAGCGCACCGCATTGTCACTGAGAGACCACCCTAAACTTTACGGAACGGTGCCACGATGCAGCTGCCCTATACGCTTGTAGTGTGCGCCATCGCGGGCGCGGCGCTCGCCTGCAAGCCTCCCAAGCCTCCAAGTGCGTTTGTGAAGTGAATGGATTTGCGTTACTGGTTTTCTGCGTTAGAAAAGCAATAATGCGAGCGTGTGAGAGTGTACCAACGTGTGTGCGCAGTGCATTTTTACCTTCAAAATCCCCCTCCGTGTGGGCAAAGCTCCCCACACATCGACCCTTCCAATTTGTTAGATCCTCTACAATGGCCCGAATAAAACAATTAGACCCCAGGGTGACGAATTATAGGGTTCTCATTATGGTGGGTTTTAGCCCGGGGGGGGGGGTGCCACTCCGCCGTTTTTCGTGTTTAGTTTTTGCGCACTCGCCGCCGCTCGCCAACGCGCCAGCGGATTTGCATCAAAATTGGTGGCGAAGTAGGAAATTTCACGGGCTACAAGATGGCGTTAACAGTTTCTAGCCGCTTTTGGAATTTTCGCGAGAACAGTCGCATTCTTCTGTCGCGGTGTAAAAAACGCGCTTTACAGTAAATTTATAGCCAGCGTAAAAGTTTTTATTAAAGGCCAAATTTAAAAATCTAAAAGACTAGGATTACGGGTATTGCCCTGAAGTTAATTTCATCCCATTATAGCTCCGCTCCAGCTCGTACCCAGATGGCAGGCCAGAGCGAAAACTGAAAATCCACTTTTCGTGCCGTTGAGTTCTAAAACTTTAACCATCCATTTCTAAACAAAAAGTTGTTGGAATTAAGTAAAATATGGGTTACGTATAACCGCCTCGACGTCCTCTTTCGAATGCCGTGTCGTGCGCCGCGCTCCGACCTACGGTTCGACCGCACGGCGCCTGTAAGCGGTCTCGGGTGCCAAAATTGGTCAAAAATTCAAATATTCGGAGTTCAGGTTCTCAGCGCTGGGGAGGAGATTCGCAAATCCGCTCGACAAAAAGTTTTCTACCTACCTCGACTACAAACCACGAAAATCTCATCGCTGGGCGATAAGCATGCAGACCTGGCTAGTCCAAAAGGTGTGTTTTTGTCCATTTTCCATTGTAATTGCAATCTTTTAAGTCTATTTTCTCATGCGTTTGTTAATTATATCCAAAACGTTTGTGCAATTTAGATTCGCCTCATCATGCTGAACAACCGGACGTGCGATTCGACCAGGTTTGTAAACTTTTTATTTTTTATAGTTATTCCAACTTCCAGAATTGGGGTGCTCAAACCTCAAGAAAATAAAAAGTTCGCAAACCTGGTCGAATCGCACGTCCGGTTGTTCAGCATGATGAGGCGAATCTAAATTGCACAAACGTTTTGGATATATTTAACAAACGCGTGAGAAAATAGACTTAAAAGATTGCAATTACAATGGAAAATGGACAAAAACACACCTTTTGGACTAGCCAGGTCTGCATGCTTATCGCTCAGCGATGAGATTTTCGTGGTTCGTAGTCGAGGTAGGTAGAAAACTTTTTGTCGAGCGGATTTGCGAATCTCCTCCCCAGCGCTGAGAACCTGAACTCCGAATATTTGAATTTTTGACCGATTTTGGCACCCGAGACCGCTTACAGGCGCCGTGCGGCCAAACCGTAGGTCGGAGCGCGGCGCGCTACGCGGCATTCGAAAGAGGACGTCGAGGCGGTTATACATAGCCCATATTTGTCTTAATTTGAACTATTTTTTGATTAGAAATGGACGTTTAAAGTTTTGGTACCAAATGGCGCGAAAAGTAGATTTTCAGTTTTGGGCCTGGCCCGCCATGGGGGTGCGTGCTGGAGCGGAGCTATAATGGGATGAAATTAACTTCGGGGCAATACCCGTAATCCTAGTCTTTTAGATTTTTAAATTTGACCTTTAATAAAAACTATTACGCTGGCTATAAATTTACTGTAAAGCGCGTTTTTTACACCGCGACAGAAGAATGCGACTGTTCTCGCGAAAATTCCAAAAGCGGCTAGAAACTGTTAACGCCATCTTGTAGCCCGTGAAATTTCCTACTTAGCCACCAATTTCGATGCAAATCCGCCAACGCGTTGGCGAGTGGCGGCGAGTGCGCAAAAACTGAACACGCGCGCCCATTATAAAAGCGCGGAGTGGCACCCCCCCCCCCTGGTTTTAGCTAAAGGCTGATTCATAATTAACGGTCTTCCCATCGGTCTCGGTCTCGGTCTCGGTCTCGGTCTTCGCATCGGTCTTGGCTGTTTAGCATGGGAAGACCGAGACAGAGACCGAGACCGAGACCGAGACCGATGGGAAGACCGTTAATTGTGAATCAGCCTTAAGGAGACGGTGGAACGAGTGGCACTCGTGGGAGGCGTTCGCTTTGTCAGCGACGAAGGGGTCCAGTTGACGGACGGAATTTCGTTGTTGAACCACGAGACGGAGACCTACAACAGCTATCTGCGTCTACCGGAGGTGTGCGGTTCATATCGTAAACCTGGTTTAAACCTGGTGCTTTTTTTTTTGGGGGGGGGGGTTGTTATCGGACGGTAATTGTTACCAAAACATGCATGGTGCGGAGAGCGGAGTACGGATTGTCGGCGGTGTGCGCTGCTGAAATCCCGACTCCCCATTCCAGCTCTTTGAAATCGGCCGTGTTGACGGCGGACGGCAAGGGCATCCTCGCTTGCGGCTTGGCCATCGTCACGACAAGGGACAGCGTAGTCGAGGCGACCAAGTGCCTCATCTACTCCTTGGAGACGAACACGTGGGCCGCCGGCCCTACGATGCCTGCGCAACCGTTTGGAGTCGAGGATACCAGGCTGATCCGCTGCGACGGACGAGTGTTCGGTTTCAGAATGGTGGGTCGCGTGTGACGGCGGCGGTGTGCGTGTGTGCGTGCGCCTGCGTCGAGTTGAGGGTGTCGGTCGACTGAGTGCATACGAGATTAAATGCACGATCATACAACGTCTCAACTTGAACCGTAGATGCCCTCCGAGGACAAGTTCGAGAAGCGACCAAACGTGGCGGTGCTGGTCGATGGTGCCGAAGAATGGCAGGCGCTTGAGCAGCCAAGCTCCAACAACGGTTTCGATTACTTTTCCCTCGCCTGCATGCAGATGCAGAAGAAGTAGAGATGACATCGTCTCACCACAGGGATTGAAGATGGATAGGAAGCATTTCATGCTTGTCTTGCCTCACCGGCTTGGCGTTTCTTTTTGTCCAACTTGCTAGGCGTTTATTGCGAGAATAAATTTGACGCAGAGACTTGGCGTTCCCACGACGTGACAAATGCAAAACACCTTGTTCTGACTGTCATCAACAGTACGTGCATTTCGACCGAGCATTTGGTTCTCTGCTGTGAAAGCAATTCAGAATTGCGTTAGCCTTAACAGCAGCTATGTTGGCACTTGGCAGATCGTCTTCAGTGTTCTGCAAAGCGCAGATCTTTGCTAATGAGCAGTCGTAGGTCGAGTCGACCCCCAACCCCCCAGTTGCATGCATGGCCACCGCCGCCCCCCCCCCCAAATCTTCCACCCCCCCCCCCCCCCCACCCCAACTCGCTCTGACCCAGTTACAGGTATGCCAAGATCTGAGAAGGTCTCTAGCTAGGTCTCAGAGTCAGTGCCAACAAACCAGAATGTCCCCAGCTCGACCCACAACGTTGCGCCAAATATCTCGGCAGCGACACAGCACATGCTCGCACTGCCGCCCGCAAAGCGGATCTTTCAATCAAGAGACATCGTAGCTATATTTAAAACTGCGCATACAGTAATATACCAAAATCAGAAATATACTCCACGGATTGCAACCGGAACTTTTCTCGGAACCGCTAATACCTTATTGAAAATCAATGGCGGCTGTTCATGTGTAGTCGCAAAGCAATGGCACGGCAGCTGCCGCAAAAACATTAGTTCTAAGGATCTTTTCTTCTAAACATGTAGTTTTTCTAATTTATTTAAGTATCGAAAATGACCACTCAGATTGAACTGCGCAGCACAAACGAATTTTCCGACTCTTGGTGCCGATGGAATTCTAATGAGGTGTTTTTTCTAGTCTTTTTAATCTATGAATTAATTTGCCTAATTTTGCAGGAAATTGCCAGCATTCTAATCTCGGCGCAACGCCACCAGGAGTGGATTTCCGAGGCCCCTTCACATTCTGGTGGACAATCAAGTTTGAATTCTGGGAATTTGAAGAATTTCTTGCCGCCTAGTGGCAGGCAGATTTTGTACAGGAAGGAAGCACTACCACAGACTGTACAGGTGATGTGTGCAGACTGCTAAACAATGCACTTTGTGGTATTACGAGTGAATAATGCGACTGATCCGTTAATACGTCTAATTTATTTGTTGATTTTTATACTTGCGCTGAAACATTTTTTATCGACGAAGTCATTCTCGAAAATGCATAAACTTCCTTTATCACCAAAACCACGCTCTTTTTCGATTCCCAACGTAGTACGATACCGTACATTACACGACCATTTAGAGGCAGCGGCTTTGTCACCATTTGACTAAAACGATGCTAAATACGCTTCTAAAGGCCTTAGGGAAGCACTAGTACTTGTGTTTGACACTCTAATAGGCTAAAAGTATCTTATAGTGCAGGTATTTGGCTCCAATGATGGCTCCAAAGTCAATTTTAAAAATAACTTGAAAAGTTAATATACAACACTGGGCATGACGCATGATACAAATCTTTTTAAAATTGATTTTTAGGACGGCTATTGCTGGGTGAAGCGCAAGGCGAAGAACCTACCGCGAAAGGACCATATGAAATTGAAAGTGAGAGGCGTGGAACTAATTGACGCCAGCTATGTGCACTCGGCTCTGGTGCCCACCTTCCACAGGAGGATCTATTGGCTTCTCGCTGTGCGTGCGTGCGTGCGTGCGTGCGTGCGTACGTGCGGAGTGCGTGCGTGTCAGTGTGTGCGTGCCATACCTGTAACTGGGGGTTGGGGGGGGGGCGGCCCGTACCCCTCTCCCACTATTTTTCCAACACCCACCCAAACCCCCCCCCCAGAATTTTCCCAAGGGATATTTTCACCCTGTCTAAAACTCAGTGCTAAAATTAAATTTACTAAAATACTAATTAAACTAAAATTTTAGTGCTTTCAGTGTTACATGACCATAAAACAGCTAAATAACACTGTTTAGGCCCTTTTATACCCATTTTTTTTACCAAAAAGTACCAGTATAACTCAAAGAATGGCCAGCTACCCCCCACTTTTTGCCCCCCCCCCACTCCCACTCTTCCAGACCCGGTTACAGGTATGGTGCGCGCGTGCGTGTCGGTGCGTGCGTACTCGCGAGCTCCTAATTCCTAAAGTTTGCGACTTTCTTCAATTTTTTTTCAGCGTCCCGAGCTGGTCTTGATCCACTACCTGAACGTGCGACCGGCCTGCGAGGCGGACAGGCGGATTCTACTCGACAGAATCGCCGAGAACGCCAGGAATTTACTGGTCGAAGGAGAGGCGAGCGAAGCTGACATTGCCGCGCAACTCGACGCCATCCGTGCGGTTCCTTTTTTTTTAAGTGTGATTCTTAGTTGTAACTATTTGCATTGTTTTCTGTGACCGATTGCGCTACTGTCGATACTGTCTATTGGTTTGTTTCACCTCATGTTGGTACTTATTTGGAATGGGTGAAACATTTAGTCGGTGGGTATTGAAATTTTCCGCCGATATTCCATATATATATATATATATATATGGAATATATTGATCGATCATTGACGTACTTTTCTTTCCTGCAAAAACGGTGCGAAAGCTACCAAAAAATATACACTTTTATGCCCTGTTTACCGGTATACAATGCTACCCAACATACAGTACACAGGAATCCACAAACTATGGGTGCTGCGCGCACGCACGTACGCACGTAAAATATTTAAAATTTAGTGCATTCTCCTCTGCACCAGCGGCGCGACTTTGAGCAGACCGACTCGAGAACGTTTGTCGATTCGGTTTTACGGAAACTTTCGTCGGACGAACGGCAGAAAATCGATAGAACGAGTCGAAATTTGCCAATTAATTACGGCGCCCAAAACGCTAGCTGCAGTGCCAGCGAAGCGACCACTAGCAACAGCTCACTGCAAATTCTCAACGGTCAGGGCGGCGGCAAGCTTTTGCTGGAAGTTGGAGCCAAAACTGACGGGGTACGTTCGTGGGTGCGTGCGTGCGTGCGTGCGTGCGTGCTTGCGTGCGTGCCGGTGCGTGCGTGCGTGCGTGCGTGCCGGTGCGTGCGTACCGGTGCGTGCGTGCGCGCGTGCCGGTGCGTGCGTGCGTGCGTGCCGGTGCGTGCGTGCGTGCGCGCGTGCAAAATGCAAGAAATCGAACTGAATGCTTTCTTCAGACATCGTCACACACTCATTTGGCGGCCGTGGGCAGAAGCAATAGCTGCAACATTGGCTCCAGGTTTTTCTAAATTTTTGTCAGCTGGACACGCGCATGTACAGCATACCTGTAGTAACGGGGTGGGGGGTAAATGGCCGAATTCTGGGAGGGGAGGTGTCTGGAGCAAAAAGTTTCAGTTATGCTGGCACTTGGTCAAAAATGGGTATAAAGAGGGTCGACTACAGGGTGAGCATCCCTTGTGAAAATTCTGGGGGGGGGGGGGGGGGTTGGGGCGTTGGAAAGTAGGGGGAGGGTAACTCCCACTCCTCCCCCAGGTGCAGGTATGATGTACAGATATGGCCGAGTGTTTTTATCCCCCCTCCCTTTGAAGTTTCACGGTTTCATTCACCCCTTCCTAAATGAGCCACCGTACCCCAGCCGAGTTGTTATGTGTGGAAGTGTGTGCTGAGTGTTACTTACGAATACGTACGGTAAGTTACAAATTTCCTTTCAAAGACCGCTTTCCAAATTGTAACCCCCAACCTCCCCCCCCCCCCTGCAATTGTGCGCTTCTACAGCCCGAACCACCTAATGATCATCCAGGACATTAATTCGTTTTGTTTCGGTAAATGTAATTAATTGAATACAATATTAATTAATTATTTTTTTCAGGTCTCCACATATTAGTAGCGCATCTATGCGCCGTCAGCCGTCCGTCTTTTCCGATGGTATGGACGAAGGATATTTGAGTGGGGTCACCGCGTTTACGGTAGCTGCTGCGCCGCATCCACTAAATTTGCATACCAACCTGGGTTACGGTAGCAGTATGCAAATTCGCCAGCAGCAGCAAAAGCCGCCCGTGGTGCGAGAGGTGCTTTTTTGTTTTATTTTTATTTATTTATTTTTTTTGCGTTATAGTTCAATCAATGCAAACTGGACAAGCGCATAGTTTTGTTAGTTAGCTTGTATAGTTTTGTTTACAGCTATTTTCTCGTGTGTTTTTTTTCGTGGAGCTTTAATTGTATATTTTAGAGCCAAACGAAGCAGAGCGTTTCTTCTGCCGTCGCCGAAATTACTGACTACTCTCCTGACTGGTCTTTTACGCAGGTTGGCTTGTCGCAAATGTTTTTTTTTGTATTTGTCATTCGGTCGTCGCGCAGCATTATTGGGTTTCTTTTAAAACTTTTTTATTATTAGTAGGAGTATTGAAACATTTTGATGCACTGGAGTCCTAAAATGGCAATTTGGTACTTGGTCAGCTTTGCCCGAAATTGTGCTAAAACCAGTGTCTCTAAAACTGCTAAAACTAAAACCACTGTTCTGGCGGTATGGTTTAATGGAAGGTTGGCCAAACCAGTTTGGTGGCATCCTATTCAGGGCGGTGCCAAGGTGCTGGTCAGCGGTCCATGGTACTCCAGAGGGCAGCAATACTCATGTCAGTTCGACTCAGCCATCGTTCCAGCGACGTTAGTTCAACCGGGAGTGTTGCGGTGCTTCTGTCCAGGTGACACAAACACGCGCACGCACGCGTACACCGGCACGCACGCACCGGCACGCACGCACGCACCGGAACGCACGCCCCGGCAGGCACGCACCGGCACGCGCGCACGCACCCGCACGCACCGGCGCGCACGCACGCACGGGCGCACACGCACGCACGGGCACACACGCACGCACCGGCACGCACGCACGTACCGGCACGCACGCACGCACCCACAATGTACGCGCAAACCCAACCATTCAGAGCACGCCAGCGGCGTTGTGTCCTTGTCTGTGATGTGCGACTCAGAGCGGATCTCCAACACTGTACAGTTCGCCTATATCTCCAACACTAGCGGCAGGGTTGCCGATCCGCTGAGCGGCAACACTGTGGAGAATGGAAGCGCAACGCTGGAAGTTGCGACTATTCTGGAGAAGTTGACCCAGCTTGAGGACAGAGTTTTATTGGCGTCAATGACTAGGGGTGAGGTTACGTCCAATGGGAAAGGTGCCAAAGTTGGAGGGACTATGGACAAGAACGCGCAACCATCGGAAGTGGTAACGCGATGCTCTACGCTTGCGAATACATACACTACAAAAAGTTCATTTACCGAAATTAATGACTCGAACTGTACGTGCGTGTGCGTGCATAACCCAATACCCAACTCTCGAGGGATGTCCCCCCCCCCCCATTTGGTTAGAAGTCCACCCTCCCCAACCCCAGATTTTCAGTGTTTTATTCCTGCCTAAAATGACGAACGTGAATGCTTGTGTCTGTTCGTGTCTGTTCATCGTCCTGTTCAGTGTTTTGGCCGAAAACACCAAAAAACCTATATAACTGATGGCCCAATTTGATTAGCCGCATCTTGCAGCACATCTTGGACAGCCGTCTGTCATTCATCCTTTCCACTCTCTGCGAAAGGGCGATGACAGCTGCATCACAGCAGCCATCCATCCATGGTGGCTGTCCCAGAGGTGGTCAGTCCATGCTGCAGAACCATGGTGGTATCAGTGGCGGCACCTTGTTGCACATGGTTGCTGGCATGGGTTTACAGAGGACCCTGCAATGTGTGCTGGCCAAGAGACAAGCGTGAGTTGCTATTTTGGTGTATATTTCACTGGGATCAGTCTGTTGTGCAGGTTCTACATTATAAGAAACGTCCACCACCACCACACTAGCCATAGACAATCGATAAAATGTCACGTGGAAATATCTCGGTGGTACCGTGGTGGGAGTCGAACCCTCGACTCACGCGAGACGAGAGCGCGCCTAGACGACGCCCTAGACCGCTCAGCTACTGGCATTCAATAGCTGTTGGTTGACAGTGCACCATTATAAGCCAATGCATTCAGACTCTCTAGCAACGCAGTATTGAGCTGCGAGGTCAAGCTGGATTCAGTGGACCAGAATGGACGCACTCCTCTCCATTGGGCAGCCATGAATGGCCACTTGGAGTGCTGTCAATTGATCGGTGCGCGCTGTTCTGTTTGTTATTTTGCTGCGTTATTGTTCGTTTTCCTTTGTTATTGTCATTTTCCACTGACGTCCTTGTTCAGCTTTGGAATGGCCCAACGCGCTCAAGACTTTGGATTCAAGTGGGGCCACACCGGTCAAGTTGGCCGCGTCGAACGGGCATTTGGCAGTTGTCAGACTGTTGTCTCAATTGGATTGCACCGACCCGTCTGTGGTATTGGCGGCGCAACGGGCAGCCAGTAGGGAGGACAGTGAACCTACCAGTGAGTACAAGTTGTAGTAAGGTACATGGTAGAATAACAGTCACTACAGTTCGCAACAGGGAATATGGAGGCGCTGTCTCATGCGCGCATTTGACGTCCGTTGTGCCCCTCCCCCACCCTAAGGATGCCCCCCCGCCGGATCCAAAACCGGTTGCATGTACGTCTGCGGTCGATTTTTAGCGGCCGACCCCACGGCTCAGTGGGTGCTCGAGACGGCCCAGAGGAGCGCTCGGAAGCCGAGCGCCTTGAACCGGTTTGCCTCGTTCAACATTCGCTCGCCCAGACTGGCCGCCACCAGGGACGCCAAGGATGGCCGGTGCGTGCCGTTGCGTCTCTGTGTGTGCGTACGTGCGCGCTTCTTGAGCGCGCACGCACGCGCGCACGCGCGCACGCACGTAGACACGGATCGCTGCGCTCAGACGCAAACGCCGCTCGCTGGACGTGGCCGAGGCTGCCGCGGCCACGTCGGGCGGCCCTCCGACGGCCGCGGGCCGGTCCCCCGGGGGCCCCTCCCCCCTCTCGCCCCCCTCCGTCGACGACGCCGACTTGGCCGAGTGGATCTCGCAGCCGTTGTCCGTCGAGATCCCAATGGACGTGCAAGTGCCCGGTTCGGGATGTTTTGAAGTTTTTTTAAAATTTGCAGAAAAAATCGATGAAATTCGACAGACTCCCCCGACATGGAGGAGATGTTCGTGGCCGTCACCAGTCCCGGCCTGGTCGCCAGCGACGGGGCGAGGTTGGGAATTGTTGAAATTTAAAAAAAAAATTGAATTTTTAAATTCAAATATTTGCAGAGCGCAAATGGCCAGTCTCGCGCAGCAGATCATCAACGCGCTGCCCGACAAGATCAAGGCGGCGCCGGCTGGCTCGGACGACTTTGGGGTGGGGGTACTGTGCACCAGTATGTCATTGCGCACTATTCGTCAATTTTATTTTCTAATCTGCAGAGAAATTCTGAACCACCACGCACCGTTTCATTTCTGTGAGGCACGTACGATAATACTCCAGCGGGTGCCCCCTGTCTCTTGTGCCCCTCCAATAGCCCCCCCCCCCCCTCAGGAGGGGTTGAAAGTATTTTGCCATGGACGCCCTCTTCGATTTCTTTATACACCGCCTGTCTCTGGCGAACATTTTTATTTCTGTATTAATATCATTAGTGTTTTTGCAAATTAATTTCCAACATGTTCAGCACGGCCCGTCCAGCTCGGTGGCGTCTAGAGGCGGCGGCTGCTTGCCGTCCGCCAGTAGCATTTTCCAGTACCCGGACAGTTGCCGGGACGATTCCCAGGATCTGTTCCCAATCCCAGAACCCGTGAACCGGCCACCACCGCAGCAACAACAACAATCGGGACCACACCGAGATGGATCCTTTGTGGACTTTTGGGACGCGTCGTTGGCAATGAGCATGATGGACGCGAATGGTGCCACCAACCAGAACAATTGCTTTGAGTGAGAAGCCGTCTTGCTTCCGTTCGTAACAGCATGTCCGATGGAGAATCGTTTCATTCTGAACTTTCATTTTACATTCATTTCACACACACACACACACACACACACACACACACTCCCTATTCAGTCTCGTCCTGCCACCAGCCTTCCAGTCGGCGCCTCTGCAGAACGACCCGGCGTTGATGACGTCGAATGACGTCATCCATGGCGTTGCCCCTCGTCAGAATGACGTCATGTTGGAGGGCAAAGAGGCCAAGGGCCTGGGGGAGTTCTTCAGTGGTGCCGCAACATTTGTGGATGGTTCAAAGGCGCTGGGAGGCAGGGCGGCGAGCGGTGAAGAGACAGTCGAGGACCAATTCAGGGAGCTCCGGCTCACTGGTCAGTCAGCCGATGCACTTTGGAATTTTGGTTTGCAGTTTACAGAGTGGTACCTGAGATGGACCTAAGATGGGGTTTGGGAATTTGGTGGCCTAGTGGACAGTGGTAGAGAATGGGCTGAGTACCGAATCAGCATAAAATATAGTTTGTGTATGACTGATTGTACTGAATGAAAATTGTATGGAGGAATGAAATGAAGTCTGGTTTGATTTCACGATTGTCTTGCATTGATTGCTTGTTCTGTACGTGCGTGCGTGCGTGCGCACGCGCGTGCGTGCGTGCGTGCGTGGTGCGTGGCGCGTGCGTGCGTGCATGCGCGCGTGCGTGTCGCGTGCGTACGTGCTGCTTGCGTGCGCATGCACGTGTATCCAATGCTCTGATTCTCACTTTCAACGTGCATACAGCTCCAGCTACAGATTTATGGAGGTGGACCTCAAAAGGCTCATAAATTATTCCCTCCCTACCCGGCCTCGGCTTTCATCTGTTGTTCCCGTTATCGCCTCTTTCGCTTCCTTCCTTTAGAGAGGCGCGTCCTTCCTTTCGGGCCCAGCTCTGCACTTTGCCCTAATTGCCTCTTCTAGTCTCGCCGCCAACCCTTCTTACGGTTGGAAAGTTTCTCAAAGGTTCATCCATCAGCCGGAGGGGGGGGGGAAATAGCTTCCGAGGCGAGGAGGGGCCTATCTCCACCTAGAATCGATTGGCGGCCTCTCAGAACTTGACTTCATGCTTCATGTCTGAGCCTGGGAAGCTGGACGAGGCTCACACACGATGAGTGAGCCGTGTGTCGGCCGATTAAGCGGCTTCGTTTGGCTGCTACTGAAAGCGCCGCTTACCCCCTCCCCCTCCCCCGCTTAATGAGGGGGGCTGAAAGCCGTTTGCCCACTCTGTCAGTGAATGTTTCCAATAGACGGAACGGCAGCTGATTTGGCCCAATGATTTGTTGTGAACTCTCTCGCTCACTCCGTGTCGGGTGAGCCGCCGACCGAACAGCTTGCCGGCCAGCCTGTTGAGCTAACACCGCGCCCCCAGCTAACATTTTTTCTAGCTGGGCGCCGAGCAGAGTGAATGACAATGGCCCGCTATATATTTGTGGAGTCGAGCTGTGGCTATATGAGGGGTGGATGCATTACACCGAGCGCTCATAGATAGTGGCAGCCGCTCCCTATCTCAACTGGTGCGAGCACGGCGCGCTTTCTAGCACCCAGGAACCACCCTCTCCCATTGGAAAGTTTGGCGTACGTACACCCACCCCTCGCTTGGGGCAGTCTCTTTTCACCGCTGGGCTGAGCTGGCGGCTGAGGAATTTGCTGACGTCAGCGCACCCAGCCCTCCTCCCTCACTGATGAACAGCCGTCAGTGCGAACGACGCGCGCCTTTGAGGGAGAGAGAGGGTCACTGTTCCGCTACGTGCATCCGTCTCAAAGTTTCTTTCGAGCCGCACAACCACCCCGTGACGAGTTGGTATCACTCGTCATTTTGAATTCTGCACGTTGGTGTAGGGTCAAAACGCCTTCTCTCCCTGCATAGGGACTGTGTGATTCTTTGTTGAGTTTTGTTTATTGGTAGAGCTGCTCTCGACATTGCCTTCCCATTCCACGTATTGGGGAGCATGATGACACTGACGTTGACGCGCGCTTCCCAGTGCGTACATCTGAATTTGTCGGAGTGAACAACTCCCTTTCGAAACTGAAAGCGCGTCAAGTCTAACCCGTCCCGAGTTTCGTCCTCCCTCTATAAAGTGCCTTGTTCCGCTTGTCAACTCGCGTTAGCGCTTCCGGAGCATGTTTCGGTGTCCTACGAGATTTCCCAGGCAACTTTCCTCGAGTGCTGCACTGCGCCCAGCCTACTTTGCGTTTTGCTAGACGACCTCTGGGTAGGGAAGCCACTCTGTTGACACGAGGGGACCCACGCAACTTGGGCGACCCCCTACTCGCAATTAACGCGTGCCAACAGCAAGCTATGTAGTAGTACTCGCCCGCACGTCACTCTTCCACTTTCATCTCACCCTATTTTTCCCACTAAAAGTCGGAGCGGGTGGGGTGACGCGCCGTCAAGCTGGGGCGCAGTGCTCCTTCACGCGTATGCGCGTAGTTGGCTCCAAGCCATGTCCATGGGGCTGACCCGGCGTCAACATCGCGACTTGTGGGCGATCAAATGAAACAGCTGCCTGCGGTGGTAGCTGTACCCCTGCCAGCAGCAGCAGTGGTAAAACGCACAGACTTAGAGACGCTTTCCAAGTCACTTTTTTTTGTCGCAATTAACGCTGCTTCTCGAGGCATTGTGGTAGATGGCTTCTTCCGCTGTGTTTTCATAGCAATTGATTGGCCCGTACCAAAAGCGCTCTAGCAATAACCCCGCGCCAGCCGAGAAATACCTGCGCCTTGTCCAGGCGGCCAGTGGAAGTGGACGTGCACGCAAGGGGTTTCTCGACCGCAAGAAGGCGCACGCAATTCTCTTTCACCATCTATATGTGGATATTTGCGCTCTTCTATTGACTCTACTAGTGCGTACCACCGACTGTACTCCTCTGTGTGTGGTGGTGCTGAGTGGCGCCTTTCGTCTGTCCCTGAAGGGCGCACTTGCTCCAGTGCAGTTGGAGTGCAGGGCGGCCGTTGTTTCCTTCTCCTTCTGGTGTGCAAGCTAGCCACGGGTGGGGGTCCGCTTTTCCGACCGACCGATTCTCCCAGCATCCGACGAAGGGCCGACCTTCTTGAAGTGCCAGTCCGGCTGGAGTGTTTGCCCTCTCTCGGCTTCCTCCACGCGCGTCACTGGCACACAGCCCTCCCCCTCTCTGTCTCCCCGGCCCTCATTGACGGCTCCCAAGTTTGACGTCAATCAATGGACGTACGTACTCTCATCTAGACGAGTCCGCTGGGCTGCCTGCCTCCCGTCTTTCCTTCTGGATTCTTTTTTTTTTCGACTCGCCTCGACTTTTCCCAAGACCTTTGCGCCAAGCCTCGGCAGAGCAAAAGAGGGAGCAAGCAGTGTGGTTGTAAAAGCGCATTGAAAACGAAAGGAACAGACAGGACAGGAATAAAAAAAGGAGACAAGCGCAAGAAGACATGGGCTCGTTGAGGCCCATCATGCTTCGCAAGGAGTCCCGACGCAGACAGCGAAGGAGGACCAACTTTTTGGGTACAGAATTAGCAAGCGTTGCTTATCATTTCAGGATCATGGTGTGAATACATTGTACGTATGTACATACACGTATGTATGTATATGTGGCCCAACCACTGCCATTTGAATGTGGTGCCGAGTTGTCGCTGGACCAAGTGGTATGGTTTGAATCGTGTGCCGCTTTCTGCGTCTGGGACTGTCTATTAGTCTGTTTTTACGACCTTGATCACATACCTGTAACTGGGGGGGGGGGGTTGGGGGGTACCCTGCCCCACTATTTTTCAGCACCCACCCAAGGCCCTCCCCCCTCCTCAGAATTTTTCCCCAAGGGATTTTCACCCTGTCTAAAACGACAAAAGTGAGTAAATGTTGGTGTATTTCAGTGCTTTTCAGTGTTATATGACCATAAAACAGGTAGATAACATTGTTTAGACCCTACTTATATTCTTTTTTGACCAAAAAGTACCAGTATAACTAAAAAATGGCCAGCTACTCCACCCCCCCCCCCAGAATCGCCCCCCCCCCCACCAGTGCAATACAGTCAATATGCAAATCGGTGATAGACAAAGGAATACAGTACCTCGCCCCCCCCCCCCCCCACCCCCACTCTTTCAGACCCGTGTATAGGTGTGCTTGATCGTCAGTGCATTAGGTGTGTCTGCTCCTTGCGCTGTACATATCGTGCGGCTGTAACATTTTTATCCATTGATCGGCCGCTGTAGAGACAAATTGGGTTGATGTTTACCAGTGAAAGCGAAGGTCTAGAGGAGCTAGCTGGGGGGGGGGGGGGGTGGACGATTCTCAATCAGTTCCCTCCGTCACTGGCATCCCGATCACAAGTGCTGATCGCAGAGAGCTGATCACATGGCCATCGGATCTTGATTGTTCAGAGGAGGAGCAGCGAGAGTTGTACGAGGCGGCGAAGACGATACAGACCGCCTTCCGGCACTACCGGGCCCGACAGCTGGACCATGAACGCCAGGCGGCCGTCGTGATCCAGAGCTACTACAGGCGATACAAGCAGGTGGGCGCGCCCGATCACTCACTCACGGCTTATTGGACGGATGACATGACACCGCTGTTGTCGTTGGATTAGGGGCGACGCTAGGAGGCCGTCAATTTGGCCCGTATTGTATGGCCAACTCCATGACGCCTGCCCGTCTAGAGCAGCGCATCATCAGCCAAAGACAGTCGGAAGAACGCCATCTGTAATCTAGGGCAGCGCTAGTTGACGAGAGACGCCGCGCGGCGCAGACCGCAAGGAACCTGACTTACACCTGTAAACATAACTGGGAATAGCAGGCGTGTTTGTTGGGGGGGGGGGGGAAATAGTTTTTTTAACATTTGGACGGCTTGCTTTTGTAGGGTTGACTTGACTGCCGTGTCCTTCATGTGTCAGTACAGTGTAAATTGCAAAACACAGCAGTTTCGGGGGGGGGGGGGGGGGGGTAAACCTGGGTCAGAGGCCAAACTGGGGGTGGGTTCATGGGTACTCCAAAAGACCAAAATGGGTTGCGCAGAATGGACACATTTCACACCAAATATGAGGGTCTCTCAATAGCGTTATTTGGGTACTTTATGGTATAAAACCTATTTTAGAGCATTTTCTTTTAGTTTTGTTACTTCAAGAAGATTCATCGTGCGGCCGTGCTCATACAGAAGCACTTCCGCGACTACAGGTACTGTATTCATTCGCGCATCTCCGATTTGCATATTGACTGTATGGCACTGGTGTTATTACCGTATCGTTTCGTTTGCAGAGCGGCGCGGCGCCTCGCGCGCAGCTCCGGCGCTGAGTCGGCCGAAAAACCGACGAGCTTTATTCGATTCGAGGTACGGTACCTGTTTTGCATGTACGTATGTGCGTGACGGACGCACGCACGCACACACAACCGAGCAGTTCAGATTCCTTCTGAGGAGCTACAGACCTACAAGAAGCACCTGGCCGCCTCGACCATACAGCACGCGTTTCGGTGCGCGGAATTTAATTTTTTTTTTTGAAGTTTAAGTTAATTTCTTTAAAATTGTAACGCGCGGCCTTCAGCGGCCACTACATGCGCAAACGACAGGCGGCCGCCCGCAAGATCCAGCGCTTCATGCGAGAGTCGCGACAAAAGTGAGGAATTTTTTTAGGATTATTTATGCAGCAATTAAATACTATTATTTTAACAACATATATTGCAAAAACAATTGGTTAGCGCCCCCGCCGCGCGCCTCGAGGACTTTGAGTCGCCGGTGAGACGCGCGCTATTTCGGTGTCTTGTCGGTGTCTGTGCGCTTTTTGGTGTCGGTGTTGTTTCTTTGAATTTTATGAGGAATTAAAATCATTTTTTCACGCATAATTTCGACAGGCTGAGACGGGCGAGCCCAAGAAGCGACGCCGACTGCGGCCACCGCCGACAGCCGCTGTCGATGGCGGCGTCAATGCCGACGACAGTGACGGCAAAGACGCGTCGACAGACGACGACGACAGCTCTGACGAGGACGACGAATCTGTCGACGGCGGCGGTGGCGTCGGCGCCCCCTCCGCCGCTGCCGCCGACAGCCACAGACGAGCTAGAGGCGTTCGCCGCTGGGTGAGCAGAAGAGCTGTATGTGCGTGCGTGCGTGCCGGTGTGCGTGCGTGCAGGTGTGCGTGCCTGCGTGCGTGCCGGTGTGTGTGCGTGTGTGCGTGCGTGCCGGTGTGCGTGCGTGCGAGCCTGTGTGCGTGCGTGCGTGCCGGTGTGCGTGCGTGCGTGGCGGTGTGCGTGCGTGCGTGCCGGTGTGCGTGCGTGCGTGCCGGTGTGCGTGCGTGCGAGCCTGTGTGCGTGCCGGTGTGCGTGCGTGCGTGCCGGTGTGCGTGCTTGCGTGTGTGTGGTTCCAGCCGCGCCTCCACTTCAGCTGTCGCAGCATGCGGGAGAGTCTGGCCAAGTAGTCGACTGATCTTCTTTGCGTTTGATTTCGTCCTTGTGATCGAGTTCTACTCAATCGATTAATTGATCAGTCGATCAGTGATCATTCTCCCGATGTGTACGGTAGCTCACCACGCCTTGTGGACACGATCTGTCGTTTAGAACTGTGGCCGCACGCAATCGATTCAACTACGGTACTTTGCGAATTAGTTGGATGAGCGCACGCACGCACGCAAAGGCACGCGTGCACATAAATGGCTCCAGGAATGGTGAGTGTCCTGCGGCCAAAGTGTTGGGTCGGTGCACAGATGGGATGGACACATTTTGCACCGAAATAAATTAAGTTGACATTGTTTGCTCTCGAAAATTCGAAACCTCTCAATGTCTGAGTGAGCTGTTCTCATTGCACCACATATGCCCGTCCGTCGATATGCAACATCATACACCGTGGTATGGATCGATCACTCCCATTCTCTTTTTGATCCGCCTTCGTCTTACGTCCAGCGATCAATCAATAGTAGGCGACGGCCGCAAACTTCCGCCTAATCTCCGGCAGGCTTACATTTTCCAGAACTTTCCAGCCTTCGTTCTCAACCAAGACCTCAATGGATCTGAGTTGCGCTCGCTCGCCCCTCCCACCAATGGCGTAGAGCCGTTTATCCGTCCCTTTGGGATGATCGGCGCCACTCAAGCCGACCATTTCGTGTTCGGCCCGTGCGAATTGCATAGAATGCGGAAAGTGTGACCATTTGTCAGAGGAGATGGAATACAACTCGCAACTGGAAACGCGTAGTGGCGAATTTCGGGGTATTGCGTAAATTGGTTGTACCGTAAACCCTCTAATACAAGTTTATGGTAACGAAAGGATATCAAATTTCGAAAGAGTGTCGCCACCACGCGCCTGGCGAGTTTGTTATTGGGCCTTTGACCGAGCGAGCCGCCGCACGCGATCAACTGATCCGTCCTGAATCGGTTTAGCGTGAACCGCGACCGCATTTCCCTCATTCGGGCCATTTCCCGCCAGCCGCCTACGACGCCATTTCCCGTATCGCCTAGGCGGAATCGCAATAGGCGACCCATGGAGAATGCGACAAAGAAGGTGCCGCTTTCGGGAATGGCGACGGCTCGGAGAAAATAGGTGCCGATAGGCATTGGCTCGTCGGCTAGTGTCCAATTGAGACTCGAAAACGAGTAGGACTCCCATTGAAACCCCGCATCGACATAGGGGCCGCCGTAACCGCCAAACACAAAGAATTGGTCGTCTGAAAATTTGCATACCGTCACCGTGTGGAGACGATTACGACGGTTGATCTTAATCGTAATCGTAGTCGTTGCACGGCAATACGGTTCGCGAAAGCGCCAAAGATTGAAAGGGTGTGTACCTGATGAGTTGTTAGTATGGAAATATTATTTATTAGTAACTCGAGTTTGACATCTAGTCCATTACATTCACAGCAGGTACGTAGTTACGAGTGCAGTGCGTCAGTTGAGGTGCACTGTAAGCCTTAGAATTATCCCCCCCGGGCGCCAATTGTTTCATTCAAGCCGTAGGAGGGGTGTAATTATAGGTGAGGGGGCTAATAACCTCAAAGTGCTCTATGGAGAAGTTGTAATTATAGGCGCTGAATAAAGGGGGGATAATTATAGGGTTTACGGTATGTCATGTTTTGACACATCACTCAGTACCCACCCACCCAAGAGTGCAGCAGAGCCGCTGTGTCGACCACTAGTCATATCGGGTGCTTCCGTAAACGTCTTCCCGTCAAAAATCTCCGTCGAATTGAGCGGCGGCGCGGAGCGACTAGGCGGTCTGCCGCCGCTCAAGATGATTTTCGAACCGAAAACGCCGACCATAAAATCGGATCTGAAAGCGCGCCGTTGGCATTCTTGTCCGACAATTTGTCTTGCGTCAAAATACTGCCGCGCACGCACGCACGCACGCACGCACCGTCGCGCACGCACGCACGCACGCACCGTCGCGCACACGCGCACGCGCGCACCTTGCAGTGAGCATACGTTGCTGCCATTTCGTCACGTTGCCGGTTGAAGGATCGACCAATAAAACCGTGTCGACTGTTTTGTATCGGCCGCTCGTCTGTTCCTGACCGCCCAAAATCAATATTTTATCTGAAGGGAAACCCAGTTTTCAACACTTTCCTTGTTGAACAAGAGTGCGGTTTTAATTATTGTTTTACTTTGTGTCCTAAGCAAAAGAAAGATAAAACGCAGTCGCAGCGCTGAGACGAGTTTTGGCAAATCTCAAAGCGCTCTTGCGAGCATTTGTAACTTCAGGACATAGGAGGACGTACCGTACACTATGGAAAGTCCACCGTTCGCATCCTTTGTACCGGTTTTGAACAACGCATAGCCGTTGAACAGAAGAAACAGCGCGCTAAGAACGACAGCAAACACCAAAATAGCGCAGACAACCGATGGAAGAAGGCGCATGACCCACTGCCGTTGGCGGCGACGCCACGCAAATCTGCCAAGAGCATTACTATATATTCACAAAAAATCAGTAATTTACATATACAGAAATACCGTAAGTACCAAATATAATATACCGTAGCCAAAAGTTCTTTCTGCGTTTGTACGCGCTCTGACATTGAAATAGCGCCGAACTCGAAGCGATTCACTTCCGAACTGTACCGTACCTAGTAAAATCCGCAAAAAACTATCGTAAAAACAAGTGGTAAATACCGTAAATCCTCCAATAGTGCCCCCGGGGCACTATACTTTTAACCTATCTACCTGGGGGCACTATTGGAGAAGTATTGCGTTCCTTAGGTGATAGATAAACAGTTCAAAGTATAGCTCGAATGTTGGGTGTAGCTGTGTATATACACACCATTTTAACGTAACTACTGCTTGTTTCGTGTTGCTTTATAATGCAAATTGTATGGCATTTCTCTCCTCAGGGGGGGAATATTGGAGAGCGGGCACTATTGGAGGATTTACGGTATGCGTTTACACTTTCTGAATCCGGCGTTACAACAAATGTTGAATGCATACCAAAAGTCTTTGAAGGAATATCGTGGCGCTATTGGCGATTAGTTCAGCGTAGTGCTAGTGCTAGAATGCAGTCTGCACAGGCTGGATAAACAATCCATATTCTAATGCCCGTTTTGGCTCGTTACATTGCTGAAGGCAGCGTACATAACGAATGGAATATCTCTAAACCATCGGTGCAACAAGTAATGGGAAACACGCGCACTTTGCGTCTTTTGTTGGAGCGGATATGCCTTGGGACGCTCTGCCGTGCCTTTGACAATCTGCGGAAGATCCACTGGCCGCGGCAGAAACGTAGCCAGGGTTCTCAAACAACTGATCCTCGTAAACATAGTCGCAGTCTGAGTCGTTGTCGAAAGCTTTTTCGCCGACAAAGCGTTTGTACGTGTCCAATGTGCAGTGGAACACTACGTTCGTTTTCTGAAGGAATCCAACAATGACGCGAAGACGCACGCACCGGCACGCACGCACCGGCACGTACGTATGCACGCACGCACGCACGTACCGGCACGCACGCACCGGCACACACGCACACGCACCGGAACGCACACACGCAAAGCACGCACGCACCGGCACGTACGTATGCACGCACGCACGCACCGGCACTGGCACGCACGCGCGCAAGCTTGCTCGCACGCTCGCTCGCTTGCACTGGCACGTACCGGCACGCACGGGCACGCACGCACGTCGGCACGCACGCACGCACGCACCTTGGAATTCGCATCGGTAAACCAAAAGTCGTTGGGCAGCAGCTTTCGGCAGTACATAAAGTCAATTGTGGCTCTATGCTCTGTTGGTATCTCTTTGAAGAATGTGGCGTCCACCGTAACAATTCGGAAATTATCGTAGTCAGAAACGATGTTTGGCAGATGCGCATGAATGGTAAAGTCCTCGATAGTAAATGCTGAAATTTGTGTAAATAAAAGTACCGTAAATCACAGTGTGCGTCGCGTCCAGTACTGACTATCGCAACCACACTGCGTATACGCTGTTTTTTTTTAATCCGCATAGCGAATCTATGTAGGTTGCGAACGGTACTTGTTTGCTATTTCGAGCGAGTTTTTTTAGCGGGCATGGACTTAGGTAAAGGATTTCGACCGCAAAAACTGCAAATGTAATCTCTGCTGATCTCTAGTACTCAGCACAGACTAGTAGTAGACACATTATGAACCGTCTCTGCAAAGGAGATTGAAGACTCAGCCAGTATCGACGCACGAGCGTACACGCACGCACGCACAAACTCACGTTCTTCTCCCAAAACTGGCAAGTATCCATCGTTCAACGAGTCGCGGTCGAGACTTTCAACTTCGGTGCTCGTCGTCGCTCGCTCCTTCACCGACAGATAACCGTCGTCGTGCTCGTCGACCGCCGTGTCGTCTTTTCGCTTGTCTTGTTCCTCTTGTTCTTTTCCTCTGTCCTTCTTACTTGTCCAAGAGACTTTGTCGCGTCCTTCGAGATTTGCCTTACCACTCATTTTATGAGCACTGAGCAACGGGTTGTTTTGTCGAGTCTTGCGGATTTCCCGGTGTGCCAGCAGAGCATCCGTGTTTACCGAATGGCGCGGACACAACGTCTCGCGTTACACCAACACACAATCTTCGTATAGGACACTCTTAACGAGTAACTAACTGTGCACGCACACATGCACACACGGCACAACCAATGCACTGCACTGCAATGCAGGGAAGATGAATCACCACCGAATTGTTGCGAAGCGGGGGCAACGCGGCGGACGACGGGGCTGACGAATGTAAAAGGGGGTGAAATGTAATAATGATGGGCTCTTTGAAGAACCCGTGGGAACGGGCACGTGCGGCTGAGTGAAATCGATTTGCAGAGTCAGACGGAGACTGGAAAGCAGCGAGTCGCGAGCTTCACGCGCCACTGTCTTCGTAAACAATCAATCCGCGTTTTCTGACGAACGCAAATAGAAACTAATTTTTTTGCGAGATCCGGCGTTTGCAGCATCGTTGCTTTCTAATCAAGGCTCAGTCGTGCAGTCACCAGCGTCGAGCGTACATGTAACCTGCTTCTCGGTCTAAAAGCGCAGCGGAGTGCGCAACGCCTACGTAGACATTAAGATGCTCTTTGACATTCCAGTAACTGGGGGTTAGGGGAGTAGCAGGCCCTCCCCAGAATTTTTCCAAGGATTATCATTGTCTAAAACGGTCAAAAGTGAGTACCTAAATGTGTCTGCGTCGACTGCGCCGCCGTCTCTGCAGCGCTCTCTAAGCGGATGAGATAATCGTGACGTTCTTACTCCATGTGGCGGCGACGCCACCCATAGCAAGCACGCGCAGACACGCAGGCACGCACACACTGCGGTCCGAGCGATTCGAGAAAAACGCACCAATTTGGCACCGAATTTGTCACCGTGTCGCTATTAGGGTAAAACTTGCAGCGTGAACGCGCTTCGGTGACAAATTGGTGCGTTTTTCTCGAATCGCTCGGACCGCAGTGTGTGCGTGCCTGCGTGTCTGCGCGTGCTTGCTATGGGTGGCGTCGCCGCCACATGGAGTAAGAACGTCACGATTATCTCATCCGCTTAGAGAGCGCTGCAGAGACGGCGGCGCAGTCGACGCAGACACATTTAGGTACTCACTTTTGACCGTTTTAGACAATGATAATCCTTGGAAAAATTCTGGGGAGGGCCTGCTACTCCCCTAACCCCCAGTTACTGGAATGTCAAAGAGCATCTTAATGTCTACGTAGGCGTTGCGCACTCCGCTGCGCTTTTAGACCGAGAAGCAGGTTACATGTACGCTCGACGCTGGTGACTGCACGACTGAGCCTTGATTAGAAAGCAACGATGCTGCAAACGCCGGATCTCGCACGCGTTCACGCTGCAAGTTTTACCCTAATAGCGACACGAACCATAGAAAAAAACAGAAACAATGGCACACTGCTACAGTAACAGCAGAGAAAAATGTGATTCTTGGTGATTTTCATCTTGTGGTTTCGACAACTCAAAAGATTTTTTTGACGAATTCAACGATATACAGTAGTTTGTGCACATGCGTGCATATGCAAATAGGAACAGAAATCGGAATAGAAATCAGCCCGGGAGACTAAGTTGGCGTTGAAACGGCAAGCTTGCAACCGAATGTACACCACCTGAATAAACTGATGTGTAAATAAAAAAGCGTAAATAAAGTGGAATACGGTATGTGTCTAGATATAAATGTACACACAGCACTTTTTGTGCCAAAGCTATTTAGTTGTACTAAAATAGGTCATTTCGCAATTAGATCGTCCCATAGGCGTTTCTATCCAAAAGCGTTTCTACAAATCTGCGTTTAATAAATTGAAAAAAATACACAACGGTGGGTTAATTGCGGTTATAATTAATACAATAATATTAATATTAATAATAAAATTAATACAAATCAATACAACAATAACCTAAATAAAGCGAGGGGCGAGGGCCTCTCTCTGTCTATTCTGCAACCGAGTTGTACAGCAAAATGCTGCCACACACGGCGGACGTGCCTGGAATTTGCATATATTAGTGCGTGTGTGCGTGCCGGTCGTGCATGCCAGTGCGTGCGTGTATGTCGGTACGTGCGTGCGTGCGTGCCGGTGCGTACGTGCCCGTGCGTGTGTGCGTGCGTGCCGGTGCGTGTGTGCCCGTGCGTGTGCCCGTGCGTGCCGGTGCGTGCGTGTCGGTACGTGCATGCATGCCGGTGCGTGCGTGCGTGCGTCCGTGCCGGTGCGTGTGTGCATCCGTGCCGGTGCGTGTGTGCGTGCGTGCGGGTGCGTGTGCGCGTGCCGGTGCATGCGTTCCAATACGTGCGTGCGTGGTGTTAGTGCATGCGTGCGCTTTGGGTCAAACTTCGCAAATGGGTATAAACTTGACACCCTACCGTACCCAGTATGAAATAGATGCCAACGGTACTGTAGAACAAGTAGACCGAAAGAACCGCCACCAAAATAATGCTGACGGCCGCTGCAAAGCTTTTCATGAGGTTGTCCAAGTGCTTCATCACCAGTGAGATAAAGATGCCACCCACGCTGAGAAAGCCTGGAATGTTTTTCCACTTTTCCTTCAGTTTTTAGACACAAAAATTGGATAAGGATTTAGGAATTCGTAATGCCGAACGGACAGACGAGCGCGACACACGCAGAAGCAAAACTGTACCTGGGGGGAGGTTACCACCCCCCCCCCCCTATTTTTCCAACACCCTCTCCCCTAACTCCCCACCCCAGAATTTTCCCAAAGTATTTTTGCCATGTCTAAAACGGCTACCCCACTTTTTCCTCCAGCCCCCCCCCCCCCCCCCAAAAAAAAAATTCTTCCACACAACCCCGCCCCATCCAACCTCACTCTGAGCCGGTTACAGGTATGCGCAGAAACAGCAGGTGAAGGCGACAGAAAGAGAAATCGATAACCCTCGGGTCTCAAGAACTGACAACTGACTACCCAATCAGAGCAAACGTATTTCAAGGACACACGAAACATTTTGTGCACCCCTTTTATCAGGAACCACACGAACCATACCTGTAACTGGGGGTTACCCTCCCCCACCTTTTTTCCAACACCCCCCCTCCACAGAATTTTCCCAATTGATTTTCGCCCTGTCTTTCACCCTATTTCTACCCATTTTTTGACCAAAAGTACCAGTATAACTAAAAAAATGGCCAGCTACGTGTGAGTACTTGGTCGAACCTGACAACTACTAAACACCCCATCGGAGCAATTCGCATTTCAAGGATACACGAAACATTTTATGCACCACTTTTATCTGGAACCACGCGAACGCACCGACGATGCAGACAACTTTGGCCGAATAGCCGTGGAAAAAGCCGCTCTTCGCAATGCCGACACCGTCGTAAAGTCCACATCCCAATAGGGCGCTGATCAGACCGCAAGAATACATCTGGAGATTCCTGATCCAAAATGGCGTCTTGCTACTGTCTTTCAGCATCTTCTCAAAGTAGACACCTGCGAGCAACGGCAAAAGAATGAGACATTTGGTGCATTAGCTTATTTCTTCGAGACAAATTCATCGGTTAATTTAATTAAACGCAATTTTGAATTTTAGGGAAGCGTAATTAACGAAAAAATGCGGGAATGCGGAACAAAAAATTGCCGAGAGAATGGGCAAAAATATTTTGGAATGACGTGAAAAGCCCGACTCTCTAGTGCACAGACGATTGATTTTGCTGGCACCAGTTTCATAATTTTGGACAGGTTGACCCTCTAGAAAAATTCGTGTGGGGCTGGGGAGGGGCAAAAGTTGCCCACTTGGGAGGGGGTACCCTCCAGTTACACGCACGCACGCACCGGCAAATCCAGCCGTCACACAAGTGACCAGCACCGCCACTATGCCCACAAAGTAGTTTTGCTCGTTCTTATTGGCCGCAGCGCCACTGGCGCCATGTACCGCGTCCAGCTGCACCATGGCCACCCCTGCGAAGAGACCCACTATGGCCAGCCATCGGCGCATCGAGTACTGTCTGTTGAGCATCAAGACCATGAACACCGCGGTGGTGACCACTTTGAGTTGCGTGGTCACCTGGTAGACCCCAGCGTCCAGGTTCGACAAAGCGATAAAATCCTGAAGCGAGTTGTTGTTGGTCGCGTTGTTTGCTGCTCAAACGGCAAACCCCAGTTTTAAACCCATGTTGAACCACCATGAGGTACCTATTTGCAAGCTATTTTGGTGTGACATTTTGACCCCCCTCATTCCGAAAATCACCCTCTCGACACACCGTCCAAATAGCCAAGAATTTGTACAAAACGAAGGAACACGCAATTTTGTTAATATATTCTGGAGGTTGAAAACTATTGAAAATTTTGGGAAGGGGGGCGGTAACTTCTGGGGCAATCCTTTTGGTATTTATTTTGATATTTAGGGTAACTAAACCAGTACCTATTCAATTGCACGTAACATTCAGCTGTTCTAAAACTCAATGGTCAGAAAATGTTTCATACGACCTATATAAAGTTCTTCTGTTGTTGGCTAATTATAAGGCTCTTCTAGGCGGGAAGGTGTCATGGAGAGATGGGGATTTCATATGGACGATTGATGGCCTTCTAGCGTTGTCCCAAATCCAACAACGGCAGTACAGTCATGACTGAGCAAATTTGCATACAAACCTCACCAAATTGTTCTGAAGCGCATAGCACAGCGACGGCACCGACATTTTCAGTAGTTCGACGGGCTTTCCAAAGAATTCGTTCTTTAGCAACTTTGCGTATTCAGCGCTATTGAATTTGCACTCGTAATAGAGCATACAGATGGATATGGCCAGTTTTGCGGTTTCGGAGAGTAAGACTACGGTAGTACTGAAATATAGCTCCGTCGCGGCCGTTTGACTGCGCGTGTAGCGCACCGTAATCGTGTAGCCTGAATGCGAACGCATATGCAAACATTAAGACTATGCATACAGTATGCACAATTTGCATATATGCTCCTACTGTATAAGCGGGTATTTGGCAAAATTCATAAAAGCATGTGACGGCACACATGCACACACCGTAACGCACGCGCCCGAACCCCAAACAGGCACGTATGCATGCACGCACGCACGCACGCACAGGGCACATACGAATATGAAATGCGAAATGATATGCGAACGCACACGCACGCACAGATCTACACGCCGGCACTCCTCAAATAAGCCACCCACCCGTCCAGATGATCGTCATGGCGACGAGCACGTACACTTTGAACGCGAAACCGACGCTTTGTTGCTGAGGCAACGGTCGCACGGACGAAACTTCAACTTTTACAGGGGTTTCGCCTAATTTCTTCTCCAAATCATCCGTGTCATCATCCGAGCTGACCAACGCCTGCATTTCCAGGTCATCCGACGCCATTTTCACGGGATTTCCGAGAGGATTTGTTCAACTTTTTTGAGCGCGATATATCGTTGCCACGTTTTGGAGAAACGGAAAAAGCAATTTCTAATCTATGCAACAAATGCAACAACATGCAACACCATGCAACAGGTCCTGATTCGCCTAACCCAAAGCCTAAGCGGAGCCTAAGCGGCCTAAGCCTGAGAAAAGCCTAGCCTAAGCCCAAGTGAAGCCTAGGCCTAAGCCTAGACAAAGCCTAGGCCTAACCTTAAGCAAAGCCTAATCGATCAGTGAGTGGGATCAGTGAGATGCTGCTTATTTCTCACTGATCGCACTCACTGATCGATTATGCTTTGCCTAGGGTCAAACCTAGGTTTTGCTTAGGCTTGGGCTAGGCTTTGCTTAGGCTTCACTTAGCCTTCGGCCTAATAAGAAATCTTGCATGTCGTTGCATGGTGTTGCATCTGTTGCATAGATTAGAAATTGCCAACGGAAAGAGAAAAAAGGTGCAGCAGAATGTATGTAAAGGGTGTTATTTTTAAACGAAACGATTTCTTTCACGAATAACTTTTGCTAGCCACAATTGATTTCGACGCCCTTTGGAACGTTTATATAGAATGCTTTGGGATTGTGTTTGCAAAAGAGTTTACCTCAATCGGATCAATATTTGCAGGGTTGCGCACAATCAAAGAGGAGGTGCCAATTACAGACTCATGCCCATAAACAATAGCGCGATTAACGAATAAACTGCTTATTCTGAAACTGTTTTTCATAAATTCAATTTTTCAAGTTCATGTTTCATTGGGTAGTAACATCACTTTTTATCGTTGCTTCTGCTTTCATCGCCCGCACAAATGCTGTGTAGGAAGGCAGTACATGTCTGTTATTAGCACCTTCACTTTGATTGCGCATAACTCCGCAAATATTGACCCGATTGAGGTGAAATCTTTTGTAAACAAAATCCCAAAGCATTCTGCATAAATGTTCCAAAGGGCGTCCAAATCAATTGGGGCTAGCAAAAGTTATTCAAGAAAGAAATCGTTTCGTTAAAAAAACACCCTTTATAAATGGGCACGGTAACAGTGTCACAGGCGTCCCCCCCCTCCCACCCTTAAAGGCGATTTAGAATGGGTGAGCGCCCCTCCCCATCTTCTAATTGCGCCCCTTCCTGAGGGTTTGTTTCGTTTTAGACAGTGGCCATACCATAGATTTCTAGAAAAATGCCTTTATTAAAAAAAAACTTTATTTTGACACTGCACAGCACAAGGCCATAACTGTCACGAAGATCGGGCGGGTCAGTATCACTAAAGCCTCATTGTTTTCGCTCCTTCTTCGCCTCCTTCTTCTTCTCCTCCTGCGCCATCCGCCGCCCTGCTGTAGGGGAGTGCCGTGGGAGGTGTGCTTTGCTCGTCAGTGAACAAAGAGGCGTATTCCCATAATTGACCAGAAGAAACACTCGCTCTCGCGCTACATCAAAGTAGCACAACTAAAATGCAAAATAAAAAGGGGGCCATAAAATGTAAAAATGTCTCCTTTTACCCGCTTTCTTGATTACGGTCACTGGGCAAAATCTAGTTGTAAAACTGGCAATTTTGAAAAGATGCAACAGATGCAACAGATGCAACGATGCAACGAATCACTGTTCCCGCCTCCAGTTAGTGAAGGCGGCCACAAAATGTTTCAAACTAAACGGTGTGACGAAAGGGAATGCGAAGGAGGGGGGGGGGGGGGGGTGGATACTGGATACGCATAACCGGGTTTTTGAAGTGGGGGTCCGAGACCATTCTGGGGGTGGGGGGGGGGGGAGGTTTCCCAGATTTGAAAATGGAGGGGGGGGGGTCCCCAGAAGGTAAAAATGTACCTGAATACCTAAATAAGTCTGAAAAGGCACTTTTTTGGTAAAAAAAATGTTAAAAGAGGCTATAAATAGTTGTGTTTAACTGTTTTAGGGAAAACACTGAAAAAAACGCTACTTTTCAATTGTAGCGGTTGGAAAACTTCAGGCAAATGGGGGGGGGGCTGGGGGGAACTTCCAAGTGCAGTATAGCTGCTGCCGGCGGTCCCACTTTTGACAGCTACACACAAAGCTGACGAGCTCGGCATCGTGCGTGACTCTGTAGTCTCTGTTGTCGCTGGAGAGGACAGTAAACGTGCAGGGATGCTGAGGGTGCTGGTGAATCAAAGTTTCGTGATTAGCCACCAGCTGCGCTGCAGACGCGTAAGAACTGTCGAGAACGTCAGCGCTCTGCAGCCATCCTAAACGTTTTCGTAGCGTCCATTTCAATAGCATTATTTTCCTGCAGTAAGAAAATGCATTCATCGTAGTTAAACCAAAGGAAAGTACACGCCACATTCAATCAATCCTGCCAGAACAAATCGAACGAATCACCATCCGGGAAAAAGGATCGAATTTCGTTCTTGGTGAGCGACAGCCCCACCAACTCTGGTATCGCGTCCATCGCGCAGGTGCCTAACCAAGTCCGCCTGGCTGCAGTTCTTGGGGATGTCGGCCTTGAGCTGGCGGTTCATGCACTCGCAGTCGTTGGCCGTCACTCGGCCTACATTCACCACTGATATGCATGCATCACTTATCTCGATGCCACGTGACATGCCAGACCTGGGGGGTGTCCGAGCAACTTTGTCCTCACAGGCTCGAGATAATGGTCGATGAGCACGCCACGCTTCTTGTCGAAAAACTCGAGAAATCGTCCGTTGCCACGCGCGCTCCAAGCTGGAGCGTACGCGTCCGCGCAGCGATGAAACGACTCGGCGGTCGGTCGGTCGACCAGCCCCTTGACGCGCACCCTCTGCAGCCTGTCGGCGAGCGCCACCTCGCCACCAAAGATTTCCGACTCCGTCACCTGAACCCGTCCGTAGCAAGCAAGCTACAACTTGAGAAAAGTGCGCATTCTTAAACCTGCTGTTCATTGTCCGAAAATGCCAACTGTCGCATCTTCGTTTTGAAGTTGTCCCGCAAATGGAGCTCGCACAAAACTACTGCAGTGAGCTTATCAGCAAACAAGGGTGAAGATTTGAAGGCCTTCAGTTGCGCCGCCTCCTGGGCCCCGTTTCAACAATTGAAAATACTGCCAGTGAACTATCGATAATGTGGAGTTCAATGTGGGGGATCGATTGGTGTCCAGATTGAAAATTATTGCTCCAAAATAGCGCAAAAATAGCAAAATAAAAATTAACACATTAAACAATAAAGCAGGGCCCTGGTCGCAGACGAGAGCATACAGACACTCATCTTGTTCAACGCCTGACAGCTGCGCAAGCTTTTCAAAACCATAGGTGAAATCGTCAGTGCATTTCGCGTTCGTCATGACGAAGCAAACAGGCTGCAGAGACTCCAGACCTGCAGAAATCTACGTTCACATATAAGCCTCACCTATTTCGACCCATTTTTAACCAAAAGTGCCTATGTAAGTCAAAAAATTGGTCAGCTACCCCCCACTTTTTGTCCATCCCCCCCCCAACTCGGACAGACCTGGCAGAGGTATGGATGGGGGAGGGGCTATCCGCACCACCACATGGATATGCCACTAATCCATATTCCCAAACATTCAATAGAGGGGGGGGGGGAGTCGAAATGGAAGATGTCGCACCATCATAATGCGTAAAATGGGTACTCTTGGTCTAAAATGGGTCATGATAAGGTCTAAATACCGCGTTTCAGGCGTTTTAGAATCACACTACACTGAAAGCAAAACAGAAATACGCATCTTTACCCATTTCTTTTGATATTGAGAGAGTGTTTCCCGCAAGTTATCTGGGATGGCGATGGGCAGGGGGGGGCGGGGGCCCCCCCCCTCCCGCCCGCAAAAAAAAGCGACACAGCTATAGCCATGGAGAGGGTGAACCCCTTCCCCCTACCCCCACCCTGAGCCCACCTATGTTCACCCCCTCCCCCACCGACCATCGCCATCCTGGATAAATTCTGGGAAACCTTTCTCTGCATAATTGAAAAAAATTGGAAAAGAGGTGGGTGATTTTGCCCCCTGTTCAGTGTTGTAAGACTAAAAAAACACCTATTTAGACCATATTTTGACTCATTTTGGACCAAAAAGTACCTATTTACACGCTATTTCAGTGCAGAATTAGCCCTTTCAAACCCCTCCTCACAAACTTCTTATTCCGGACATTTTACCTGAAATGGCTTTAGACCCCTCCACCCTCATGGCGACCCTGCCCCCCCCCCCAACAGTGGCTTGAGACCCAACCTACACCTATGCAAACCCACCCCAAAACGTTTTCCTCCCCCTCGACCAGGGCCGATTTGCTTGGATACGTATTTTTAAACTGGTAAAAAATCATTGAAATAAGGACACCCCTCCTGCTGCTGTCGAATCGTCGCCCTCAGCGGCTCGGTTCATGGTCCCTTTCTCTGGGGAAGGACGTTGGTCCTGTCGCTTCTTTTGCGGGCTTTTGACGGGCGTCGACTCCGCCAAAGGAGAAGGTGGGCCGTCGACGTCGAACCGGGAAGAGGCAGCTGCATACGCAACGGTTTCTTCTCTGCCAACAGTGGCAATATGGCCGTCGTCACCATGTAGCTCGTGCTCAAACAGATTGTGTTCGCGCAGTTCAAAGCTGGTCTCGAAGCTGACGTGGCATGCCGCGCACCGCCCTTGCTCGGCCATCTCAACTTTCTTTCTTCCAACTCTCACGCTTTTTTCGACTTTCGCTTTGACTACTAACTAACTGGAGGCGGGAACAGGGAATTCGTTGCATCGTTGCATCTGTTGCATCTGTTGCATCTTTTCAAAATTGCCGTAAAACTGCAGTAATTTACAAAAATGTGTGGAAAACACAGAAATCTATGGATTGCCACAGCAATACACTGCCTATTTGGCGGCGGCGCATACGTGAATGTTCAACTGTTGAATCCCATTAGCGAATTTGTGCAAGATTTTTTGAGAAACTCCTATTTTCATGGCCTAAATGAGAGTGAAAATTCCGCTAATTCAATCGAAATTGTCTCTATTCTCTGGTCAACAGTTAGTACAGCGTATTTTATTGGGAATTTTGTGGGATCCTTGGCTTTCGCTTGGCTTGCAGACAAATACGGTATTAGAACGCGTTTGCTTTCTCACAATTGAAATTGAACATTAGCGACATACATTCATAATTACTTTGCTGCCACCACCAGCACCACGCGTTTCCGGTTTTTTTGTTTTTGCAAAACGCGCACAACACAAGGAGCCTTTCACACTATAGTATTTTTTGTTATTGTGCAAGGTTTCTCATTCCTAATCTAATCCATAAACGTTATTAATCAATGTTTTTAATTCAATTTAAAACTCAATAATATACGAATAAGGATTCGAAAATCCCGCCTCTTTTATTACATTTTAGGCCGCAAGCTGACCGTGATGGTAATCGCGAACCTAATTTGCGTATTGGGTTCCGCTGTACAGTACACCGCCGTTGCTGACATGGAAAGTTACGTCCTGTTTATTTGTGGAAGATTTTTAATCGGTTTTGCTAGTGGATTGACGACGTTTATCTCTCTGTACATGGCCGAGTGCTCCTCCGAAAAGGACAAAGCCTTCGCGGCCGCAGTCTGCATTGGAGTGCCCAGTTTCTTTATGAATTCCGGTATGCATATGCATGTATTCATGAAGATACTGTAGGTACACCGTACATCATGCATGGTGCAAGCTGGTATCATGAGCATTCTTCGAGTTTGAGGGGTAACCATATTTTGAACCCCCCCCCCCTATAATGTCAGGCCAGCCACTCTATCGCTATCAGCATGTCCATGCAATTTTGGTGCAAAATGTTTTCTTTCTTACTTTTTTTTCTGTTTGTTCGATTTGCATGTGTAACATTCAGGTGGCGTCATCAACCTACCGTTCCTGATGGGCACAGAGCAATTGTGGCGCTACTCGCTGCTGTTGTCGATTCCGATCAACGTCATTCATTTGTCATGCATTGGCTGGGTCAGGGAATCACCCAAACACCTCTACTTGACCAAGAGAAACGAACCGCTCGCTAGGCAGTCCTTTCAGTTCTATAGAGGCACAGGTGCCGACTGGGCCGAACAGAAGGAAGTATACGACCTGTGAGTGGGCAAGTGCGTGCGTGCGTTTCGGTGCGCGTGTGCTAGTTCGTGCGCGTGTGCCTGTGCGTGCGTGCGTGCGTATCGGTGCGTGCTTCTGCGGGTTGTGCATAACTTCATTTGTTCGTCTGTACGTCCGTCCGTCCGTCGGGCGCATGGCTGGGATTGCAGGGAGCAGGCGTGCTCTCGCAACGCCGTCTCCGTCTCCTGGCGTCAGCTGTTCGCCTCCAAGAACCTTTTATGGCCCTTTGTAATTTGCGTCGTCATGACGACCACCAACTGCGCTGGCGGTATCAACTTGCTCTACACCTACAGCACGGAAACCATGCAGCAGTTGGGACTGAGTAGGGAGAGCTCCAGTGTACTTCTGGTGCTGGCGCTGGGCTTGCCCACGGTCGTGGCGACCAATCTTTTCGCGCTGGGAGACGGATTTGAGAGGTGAGCGCGCGCAAGCACGCACGCACGCACGCACGTTGTTGTTGTTTTTTTTTGAGGGTTTGAGACCGAAGTCTCAGGCGAGAGGGGGACCGAGGGGTCCTTGGTTACCTCTGCCTTATACAAGATCGATTCTCAATGAGAACTGCGATCAGGGGGCTTTTTGCGTGAGCCCCTTGCCCAAGGGGATTACTGTTATTGGCATTCTTGCCACGCTGAGGATTGAACCCCGCACCTTGCGGTTTGGAGCCAACGCCTTAGCCCAACTGCGCAAACAGCCGCAAAACGGGGGCAAAGTTGTTGTTGCATTCGGTGCGCGCGAGAGGCCGATTCTCTACCACTAGGCCATACGCTGCCCACCGACACGCACGCACGCACGCACGCGTCGTTTCCAGGTTCGGCCGTCGTCCCTCTCTGCTGGTGGGCTACGGGGCCAACGTGCTGGGCAGTGCCATGATGTTCGTGGGCGACGCTATGGGCTCCAGCAGTCAGACGTCAACTCTGAAAATTATCATTGGCGTGCTGGGACAAATGGTCGTTACCATTGGTGGGTGGGTCCATACTTGTAGCTGGGGGGGGGTACCCACTAGGGATGAGCATGGGCCTGAAGATCTCGGCCCAGCCCGGCCCACCAGATAGTCCGGCCCATCCCGGCCCAGCCCACGCGTCAAAAACCAGGCCCAGGCCCGGCCCGGCCCATCCAACTGCTCAAATTCCAGGCCCGTCCCGGCCCGGCCCATCCCAAGAAATAAGTACAGTGGTGCACTAAAATAAGTTGTACATGTACGTACGCCAGTTCGCGTTTTTTCACTACACATACACAGAGAATGGCGCTTCTGGCTTTACAGCTTCCAACCATTTTTTGGCCTCAAGATTGACCGTGTTTGTCAATTGAAGTTGGCCGCTCACAAAGGGTTTGTTGAGAAAAAAAGGCGCTGCCCATGTCTGATGTATTATCTATCGTCGCCAAGCCAGTGATGTAGAGGCGGCGCCTGGAGGGCGCCGAGCTGGCAGTCGTCACGAGCGCCTTGCTCGCGATGGACGTGAGGCTGGGCTAGCGCCAGATGCTCATGCCTTTTAGTACTACGTCGTCGTCGTCGCTTCACGTCTGTTGTCTGCTCGTCTGTGCCTCACGGTCTAAGGGCCGTGACGACAACGAAAACGGCAACGGCGACGACGACGGCAACGTCGCGACCAACGCGCTAGATTAACAGTGAGACGACGCCGTCACGACGAACTTTTAGGCGCACTCGCGTCCTTAATGCCTCCTTTCTGCTGAATAGTCGCCGTTACTTACAATATGCATAACATACAATGTAGATTCCTATGTTTCAGCCAGGAACGTCCGGCCCGGCCCGGCCCGGCCCACACCCCCAAAACGCAGGCCCGGCCCGGCCCGGCCCACAGGATGGGCCTGGGATTCCGGCCCAGCCCGGCCCATGGGCCGGGCTGGGCCGGGCCGGGCCGGGCCGGCCCAGCCCATGCTCATCCCTAGTACCCACCACCCACCCAGTTTTGCCCCCGCCCCTCCCTCCAGAATTTTTCTGAAGTTTTCCAACTTCTCTTAGCTCTACAATTATAAAAAGTAGTGTATTGTGCATCTTTTTCAGCGTTTTTTACCCTAAAACAGCTAAATATCGTTATTTATAGCCTACTTTAACCCATTTTTGACCAAAAACTGCCTATTTAAACACTATTTAGGTACACTCTTTTCTTTCTGACACCCCCTCAATCTTCAAATCTGCGTGCCACACCCAGAATGGTCTCCAACCCTCCCCCCCCCCACTTCAAAAACCCGGTTACATGGGTGGGTCTGATCAGTAATGTGCGTGCGTCCATTCGACGCTGACCGTACATACACACATTATTCTGCCTTCCAACTTAGGCTTTGCGGTCGGCCCGTTCGCGGTGGGCACTCTGCTGCCCGCGGAGCTAGCGCCTCAAGTTAGCCGGGCCTTAACGGGTGCAGCCTCATACGCGGGACATTGGGGCCTCACGATAGCCATCTCACTGGCCTTTCCCCCTTTGCGGGCGAGCATTGGCGCCTACGCCCTCCTGCCACTGGTGGCGGTTAGCTGCGCCGCTTTTCTGTTCGTACTCAAGTGGTTTCCAGGTGAGCAGCTGGCAGTGTTTTTTTTTTATAAATGTTGTTTATTTTTGTTTTGGAATTGTGAAGTGTGCGGCAGTGCGAACGGTGGGAAGGAGCAAAGAGAGAGGGAGGGAGGGAAATGGGGAATCCAGGGGGGGGGGGGCTGTCGGATTCGAATTTCGAGGGAACGTTCGATCGTTTTTTTTTGGGGGGGATTTGACTCAGTGGGGGCCTGATATATGTACCATACCTCCCATACCAAACCGAAACCGTACTTGAATTTTGAATTGTGTGAATGGGTAGGCAAGGCGTGTGTGTGTGTGACAGGGAGCAATGGTGGAGGGGGCATAAAAGCTGTTTCAAACGCGCTACTAAAACAGCTCGATGCCAGGCCGTGAAATAATTTCACAAATTGAACATTCATCGTTTCGCAATTTTTACGGAAAAGTGTGTTATTGCTTGTTTCTCAAATCGTCTTCCGCGCGCTTCGCTGCGGAAAAACGAAGTTTCCGTGACTTTTGCGCCTAGTTTTGGACAAGAATTCGCGAAATAGCCGTGGTTCATAATAATAATAATAAAAAACAAAACAAATTACGCAAATAGCGTTCCGTTTTCAGAGACGAAAGGGAAGACGGTGAACGAGCTGGCCCGTCTCTGGCCCTCCCCGCCAGCGGGGCCCTCGGCGGCGGCCGCGGCACGCGAGGGGTCGCCCCTTCTCAGTTCCCCCACCCCCACCTAGAGGCTGTGATACGGCTATTTTAGACACGGATTTATTGTGCCGTTGTTGTACTGCAACTAAACGACGCGCGTGCGTGCGTGCGGATTGGACTTCTAACAGTGGTTCCCGAGCGGGGGCATACCGAACCGTGCCGGAAGAGGGGGGGGGGGGGGAGACCCCGGGGGGGGGCCCCCGGGAAAAAAAGGGGGGGGGGGGGGTAGCTGGAAATTTTTTGAGTTATAACTTATACTGGTACTTTTTGGTCAAAATGTGTATAAATAGGGTCTAAACAGTGTTATTTAGCTGTTTTATGGTCAACACTGAAACTCACTTTTATCGTTTTAGACAGAGTGAAAATCCCTTGGGAAAATTTGGGGGGGGGGGGGTTTGGGGGGGTGTGGGACAAATAGTGGGCCCCCAAAAGCCCACCCCAGTTACAGGTATGTCCGAGGGGGGGAAGGGGAATGACAGAACGCAGAAATTTTGCAACTGTAATTGTAAATGAAACGACGCAATTTTTGTCAGTTCTGCTGCGGAGGTGAAGAAATCATTAGAAAAATTCTGGAGTTACAGTTATGCGTCCCTTGTTAGTTTCTCCAGATGCACAGCAACGATTATTATCCACACAAGTAACCTCGCACACACACTGACGTATCAACAGAGACAAGAGGGGCGCTCGCGCCACAAAACACGTTTGAAATTTAAGAAGAGAAAACGCGCAAAACGATTTAGTATATTCACAGAGACGCAACAGCGCGGCGTACTGCAAGGTATGACGTATCGCATCCCTGTACAGAAAATACAAGTTGCTAGTTGCTACCAATGAAATGGACTTGCAATCAATTTTTCCATCCCCTGACCGCATTAGCACATACATGTACATTGTACTTATAAATAACTGCGGACTTCAAAAATGCCCCTTTCCAAAACAATGCCTAAACAAGAGTCCATGGTCTATGAATCGATTGTGTTTGCTGCTCCACCAGCCAATGCTGTTTCAAGCCAGCCATATCTAGCGTGATCCAATGTGCCTAATCAATTCTGGCTGTGTTCGTTTCATATAGATACAGGCATGGGAAAAAAACAATTGCATTTTTTTAATTAAAAAACAAATTTTGTTGTTTTTTTTATTAAATGTTCTCAGAGACCGTTTTGGACGTCAAATCAATGTTGCAGAAGGTGTTTTAAGCCTAGTAGCGCGTCAATAACAGCGAACTAAGGCTCTAAAAGCCTCTTAAAGTGCATTTTAATCAACTTTTTACTACTGATAGGTTTTTTTATTGAGTCGGACTACGACCAAAACTATCCAGACTTGGTTTGACAGCCTCCAGGACACCTCCAAGTGTAATTATGGTTATTTAGCTCATTCAGGCTGCTACTAAGTAGGTACAAAGCGATTAAAGGCACGAAAACGGTCGTTTTTGCCCATTTTTGAGCACTTATTGGACGATTTTGAGTTTTTTTTTAATTAAAAAAAATTCCAGTGTTTTTTTTCAATTTTGCCCAAGCCTGTATAGATACCTGTCTTCTTCTGACATCATGGGCTTTTATTGCACAATTCACCACTGGCCAGTACACTCAGCACAGGAGAACAGTAACCATTGACGCCCCGGGTGATGCTTTTGCTAAAAGGGGCTAGCAAACACGAATTCAATGCATCCGATCCGAATGAGAGAGCCGTGCTTGAGAGGTGCCGCCGCCAAGTGGCTAATCTGGGCTGGTGCGCGTGCGAGAGTCACAGCATCGCACGCGCATGTTGAGGCCTCCCACTGAAAATGTAGGAGTCAAGACGAGACAATGTACCATACGTGCAACTGTGTCTTGGGGGGGGGGGGGGGTCTCCCCAGATCCAAAAGTTGGGTTGGAGGTAAGTGTTCAGAACGGAGAAGTCTACAAAACTACCAGATTGGTACTGCTCTACATGCAAACAAAACATATAGACAGGTTGAAACATCTTAGACAAATCTGGGAGGGGGGGGGGGACTCTTAACTTAACGCCAACAGGTACACACTGCACCACTTTCTTTTAGCGAAAATAGGCACAATAGTTCCAACTCCATTCGAGCTGTCATGGGCTTGACAAAACCGTGATACGCATACTGTATACTACAGTAATTCATTCACCCAATCGCACTCAGTGAAAGCGCACCAAAATACTCTTCTCCTCGACTCCCTCCTTCTCCCCATCGTCTCTTGCACCCGCCTCCTCTTCCCTCTCTCTCAAAAATCGTCTGACTCTCTCCTCCACTGTCAAACTGTCTTCGTTATTGGCAGTTGGCCTTCCATCCCAGGAACTGCCAACGCCGGCCTTTGGGTACGGTAGATTAGCATACTCGTCAAGGGAACCGTATAAAACGTCGTCGACCACAAGGCCGTGAGGGCTGAGAGTGAGAAGCTCAAAGGTGCGCGACCGCTGAAAAGAGAGTGTATCAACATGTACCATAAACCCTATAATTAGCCCCCCCCCCCTCCCCATATTGCTCGAATGGCACAATTAACCCCTGGGGCAAATTTATAGGGTTTACGGTAGGTATGATGTGCCATTTGTGCATTGACAACAAAAACCATAAACACACGCACACGCACGCAAACTCCGCGCAGCACTGACTTTGTCAAAAATGAGCTTGGCTCGCGTACTAGCCACTTTCGGGCATTGGCGGCCGCTAGCCACTTTCGTTAGATCCACGTGACAGCTGCTCTCGGAGCCCACAATGGAGACGGCGCGCTGGACGCAGAACGGAGGGCCGGTTTTGGCTTTGAGGACTGCCAAAACAGGCAAGTTGTTTTGGAAATTCGGTGCTAAAGTGGCGACAAAGGCTCGAGTTCTGCGAGTCTGCACTTTATGTAGCGTTTGTGTGCTTTCTGGTGCGTGTGTGCGTGCCCCCACCTTCTCTGAAGTCAACTTTCGCCGTCGGTGCAGTCCGCCGATTGGCCAAAAGAGCGTCGCTCCAGCGAGATTTCAACTTCCGTCGGTTGAGGAGCAGAGAGAGTTGTTGAAGAGCCAACGCCTTTACGGCACGATCCGCTAATGAGGACGAATCGGCTGAAGTCGACAAGTTTGCTGCGCACTCGACGCACGCACAGACACGCCAATACAGCGTATGGCCTATTGGCAGAGAATCGGCCTCTTGCGAGCACGGTCCTGGGTTCGATTCTCGATGGATCCACTAGATCGACGACTTCCCTTTCGATGGATTTTTTCGTGCTGTCATGGCGTTGTTCCGAATGCCTTAGGCTAACTGTGCGGCTCTAGACGGGAAGGCGTCATGGAGATATGGGGCCTACCTGTAAGCGGGTCTGGAAGAGTGGGGGGGGGGGGGTAAACGGCCAAATTCTGGGGGAGTGTTTGGAGCAAAAAGTGGGGGGGTTGCCGGTGGGTGGGGGGGTTTTTTGAGTTATACTGGTACTTTTTGGGCAAAAATGGGTATAAATAGGGTCTAAACAGTGTTATTTAGCTGTTGTATGGTCATATAACACTGAAAAGCACTGAAATACACCAATATTTGCTCACTTTTATCATTTTAGACTGAGTGAAAATCCCTTTGGAAAATTCTGGGGGTGAAGGTTGGGGGGGGGGGTTGGGGGAGTTGGAAAAATTCTGCGGGGCCCCAAAACCCTCCCCCCCCAGGTACATGTATGAGATATGGGAATGCTATATGGGCCATTGACGGCCTCCTAGCGTTGCCCCTAATCCAACAACAAATACTGACGGACGAACAGACAGAGCGACACCCGTACCGCACACGCACGCACCATTGTCACTGAGTTGCCGACGTAGCACCAGTTCCAATCTCTCCAAACTCAGATCCGAACCGTCGATGTTGAATTCGGAGAATTCGTCGCTTTTGGCAGTATTTTGGTGTGGTTGCACAAAACCGTTCTTCACCTTTTTTATCGGCCTTAATTCGTCGGTATTTTCGAGAGACATTGAAGCGCCATCCGCTGAGGCGCGCCGCTTTCTCCCAGGCAAAGGTGGCAAGGTGTCGGCTAAAGACGATACATTGTAATTAAAATCAATAAAATTAAAAAAATTGAACTTACCAGATTTTTGCGAAAAGTCAGCCTTCGCCGCCTCTAGACGCACCAGCGCCTCCAGAAACTGAAAATTAAATCCATATGCATAAAACCATGAACTGTAACAAAATTTCGCGTACATTTGGAAATTTGCTAAGTTTTAAAAGTTTATCTATGGATAAATAACGCAAATTCATTAAAAAAATCTTGTGGCGCCTCACATCAGCTTGCTCGCTCGTCGTCGGCCGTTCCACGGTCAATTCCTCAGATTTTCGCCGATTTTTCTCAATTTTCCCAGTAAATACGCCCTTTTTGTACTGATTTCTCACGCTTTGCGGTACGCGCACTCTTGTCCTGTCGCGTTTTTTTGCGATTTCGCCGCCATTTCTGGAAGTGCCCACAAAAATCTCAGTTTTCCTGGTGGGCCAGCAGCGATGCGCTTTAGCCAAAAATTCCTTTTGAACGTCGAAATAATTTCCAATATTTCCCAAATGACCAAACTTGGACCACAAATCCAAACGGCCGCTCAAGCTCACGGAGTTAGCTAACTTGGCGTCCTAAACGGATTTCAGCATTTGTGCGTGCGCGTACGCGTGTGGGTCAATGCCGCACCATTTCAGAGCAATGTGAGTCATAAGGTCGAGTGGGGGGGGGGGAAGAAATGGCCCTTCCGAGGAGGGAGGGGGTCCAAAAAGTGTAAGGGAGCGGGAGGGGGGGGGGTGGAGTCAACACTGGATTGGAACAATTTGCACCAATGGAGCGTATAATTGTGTCGGCGTTTTGTGGTCCTAAACACTAAATCGGACGCAACGAGAGGAGCGGTTCCGCCTTGGGTCCTGCCCCCCCCCCGGGAGGGGGACTCCTGGAGAGTTCCGCCTCGGGGAGTGCCCCCCCTAGTTGCACGTATACGGTGTGGGTGAGTGCTTGCGCGTACGCGTGTGCGTGTCATTGGGAACTGACGATGAAGTGTTCGGTGTGGGCGGGGCACATCCAGGCCTCTTTGGGCACCGTAGCCAAGGGCGGCTCCACGCAGTCCATGTGGTACAGCAGGGGGCAGTAGTCGCACTGCACCAACGTGCCCGACAAACAGCACCTGCAGCTCTGCGTGCGTGCGTGCCTGCACTATGCCTGTGCGTGTGTGTGTGTGTGTGTGTGTGTGTGTGTGTATGTGTGTGTGTGTGTATGTGTGTGTATGTGTGTGTGTGTGCGTGTGTGTGTGCGTGCGTGTGCGTGTGTGACGTGTGTGTGTGCGTGTGACGTGTGTGTGTGTGTGTGTGCGTGTTTGTGCGTGTGTGTGCGCGCGTGTGTGTGTGTGTGTGTGTGTGTGTGTGTGTGTGCGAGCGAGCGTCCGTGCGTGATAGCCCACTCTTTGCACTCGTGGCACTTCCTGAGCGGTCGTGGCACCAGCAGCTGCTCGTCCAGCTCGTGCGGCAGTTTCTTGCCATTCTGAGGCACGTTCACCGAGGTACTGGTGTCAGAGCCTGAGTTGAGCAAACCGGTTTAGAACACGCACGCCCGCACACGCACGCACACACACAGACGCACGTACGCACACAGGACAGACAGGCGACCGACGCACGTACGCGCACGCACGCACCGGGCAGCGGCACCCTCTTGTGTCCAAACTCGGCAGGCAGAGCGAACTCTGTGGCGTTCCAATTTTCCAGCACTTTCAGGAGGAAATTTTGAAAATTAAAATTGGAATTTTTAAACTCCCAATGCGCCTTCCGCACCACCAATTCGTTGCGTTCCTCCTCCGTCAAATAGGCGAGCACGCGAGGCTGCTAGAAAACATTGAAATTTTATTAAAATTATAATTAAATATTGACTTACATTGCCCGCAATCGAGCCGTTTTTCTTTTGGGGCGCAGGGGCGGCCGTCACCTCCGTGAGGGGGGCTCTATCAGGATGTCCGTCCCCTGTCGAATTATTTTCGCGAATTTGCTCATTTTTCACGGGCAGAACGGAACTATTTTTCTTGGCTTTCGCGCAAAAAGCGCGCGGATTTTCCAGGAATTCCGGCAAGGCGGGGTCGCGTCGGCACCGATTGCAGAGCCAGTCGCCGGACGGGATTTGATCCCGAGCCAGCGGCGGGTCGCTGCGGATTAAGAGGACGGTTAGGAAAAATGCGGTCGGCCCAGCCCTTCGGCACGCACGCACACACGAACGGGCACAGACAGACAGACAGGCCGATACGGTGTCGGGTGGGGGGGGGGGGTCCTTCACGATTACTTAAACTCGACAAACGCCCTCCCCCCCCCCCCACCCGATCGGACAATTCACAGTGAAATTTGTTGAACCAACTGTAGCCACTTTTGCCTTTGCAAAACTGTCGAACATGTTCCACCGTCGCCGTCTAAGTTCTGTCACTTCTGAATCACCGCTCGCGAAATTGTTCGCAAGTTGCGAATCGCAACCCGTGACGTGACACCATTTTTCCCTTGTAGAACCGCCCGACGAGCGGGTGAATGCCGACCACTAGCGCACCCCAAAAGTGCCACATAAACGCTCGTCAAACGAGCAAAGCAAACGCACAGATCAGTTGACAAAATTCAATCCACAAAAATACAAAGAAAAAGCAAAACCCGCTCACTGGCAGAGCAAATGAAAGCTGGCGGGGCACTTGTCGCAGCACAGCACCTCTCCGCCTTCGTTGCAAGCGCAACAAAATTGCTCGTTCAAGGATTGCCACCGATTAATTAGACGTTTATTCTCCAATTTATCCTGAGATTTTTGGGCATTCCTGTCGCCTTTAGCGGTGGAAGCAGCCGTATTTTTGCGCGGCCGGCCCACTCCGGCCGGTGGCGGAGCCGTCAGCGCCAAGACTTGCTAGAGAATTTAGCGAATTTCGCAAATTCCTCGAAAAAGCATAGGAAAAAAATCGCAAAACTTACGGCCAAAATGTCCGCCGAGGCGCCGGCCGAAGTTTTCGCCATTTTGATGAGAGGAATGGGCCGAAATACTGCTGGAAATGTGCCAAAAAAGGACCGACCGACGCCGGGAGTGGAATTCTTTGAGTAATTGGCGCCCAATTACAAAACTACGCGTAGGATAAACAATACGCGTTTTCTAATACACGCGTACTGCGCAATGCGTACTTGGGAGTTGACTAAAAGACACAACCAACACAGCCGCTGCGCATATCCACACGCGTTCTACGGTGTACTACTCTAGGCAAATGGCGTTCGCTCTCCTCGCCAATAAATAGCACAGTGGCCTCGGCTACGCAATAGCCCGCGACATATAGAAGTAGCTTGACGTACAGTTTAGTTCTTATTTTCCAGTGGCACAATGTTGCTACTACTGCAACGCTTCAACTCACAGAGCAACGATACTTGATTGGCGGCAACACCAGCGATAAGCACGCACGAGCACAACACCAGTCACAACACAAGTTGGTCACATAACATTCCCATTGAGCTTATTGGCTTTGCACCTAAACCGCGTTCGAATCCTTTAGCATTTATTCAAAGGAATTTAATGACGACTAAACGCAATTTTGGCAAATGCAAAAAGCTGAGAAAAGCTGGTTTCACTTGGACTGGTTTGTGATGTTGGATCCGAATACGGCATCGTAAGCATTGGCGTTCGGGGCTCTATTTTACAGCACTGCGCATTATCACCGGTGGGTAGGTAGGTGGATGGGTAGACACACTGATCAATAACTGATCAATTGATTAACTGATCAATCGGTGGATCACGCCTTGAACCTCTCAGCGACAATCGCGTCGAATTCATCGTCGCTGTCCTCGTTCTCGGGAATCATCGAATTCTGTAGGGACTTGGAGAGCTGGGGGCGAGTGTGGCAGACTTTTGTTCGATTGTTGGGTTATTTGTAACTACGGTAGTTAGCTCGAGCTTATATCAGTTTGAAGAACAGTGTTTGCACAGGTATAAAGGAGTGCGTGCTTTGAGCTATCTAAGAATTTCCTTGCAGATACGTGCATGTACCTAGATGAAGATTACACGTATTTTGCCCAGACGGCCCCTGCTGTGCGGTGGGGCGCTTGGCCGGGAGTGGGACCGACTGAGGCTGGTCGTTGTCAGCTCGTGACTCTCGGGATAGATCTCGAAGCTCGCCTTTTTCCTGCAACAGACACGCACGCACACACACGTATGCAAACATACATACTACAATAGTCAGTGCAAGCAAGCAATGGCAACAACGAGCGGTGTTAGAGCATTACTGCAGCAGCGTTGGTCGCTGGTGGGTGCGGCACCGCGCCATTGTTGCCATCTACGGCGGTTTCTTTTTCGATTGTCGCTTGCACCTCGATCGTGTCGAAACCTTTGTTTGCAGCACCTGCAGGGCAACAATGTCTCAAAAATGCGACAGAACACAAAGCGACGTCATTCACTCTGCGGTTGAATTTTAGATCTGATCGACCCACAGATTGGGGACTGCGGTTGTTTTAAAAAGTGTGCCCATAATGTCCAAGAACCTGAAAGCTCAAGTTTAGATCAGAGGACTCAAGGTCACACTCCGTAGCTTATATTATAGTGGAACATACTACTGTACTTGGTTACACGTTGGAACGAACCTTGTTGCATGGCCATCGAGAGATCCTTAGTGCCCCACTCCTCAGCTACTTTGAACGAGTCGCTTCGCTCCGTTCCCACCGCCCGACTTTTCGGTCTGATTTTTATTTTGAGTTAGTAAATTCAGAATTCATGATCAGGGTCAGTACCAACAATTACAATGTGCCGTACGGTATGGATTAGTGCCGCAAGCATGGACGCAAGCGAATTGCGCACCAAAGGAAAAACACGCAAAATGGCGCGAATTCAAAATATCTTACGATTTCCCGATCCAGAAGACGAATCCACCGGCCGCAATGGCCAGAATGGCGATGGTTAGGCAGATGATGAAGAGTATCATCATGACCAGGCCGACAGCTGCAATTCAAGCAGTCATGACGCTGACGTACATATGGCGCACTAATGTGAAATTTGTGCGTTTTCTTAGTGAATTGTAACTATACCTTGAGGGCCACACCTCACGCACGCACGCACGCACACACACATCGTATTCAGTTTTTTCAGTTGCAACTTTTTCAGTCTCTAAAAGGCAACGCCTCCTCCTCCTCACCATTGTCACAGTTTGGGCCGCTGAAGAGGGCGCTACACTCGCAGCGGTAGCCGTTCGGACCCAAAGGAATGCATTTTCCTCGGCTGCACGGACTGTCGGCGCATCCCGTGCCTTTCACGCACTTGTTATTCGAATCCAGAAAGTAGTGTTCTAAACCGGTGAGCGGGTTAGAAATAGTACTAGCACACGCACGCACGCACGCACGCACGCACGCACGCACGCACGCACGCACGCACGCACGCAAGCACACACGCACACACGCACGCACGCACGCACGCACGCAAGCACACACGCACGCGCGCACGCACGCAAGCACACACGCACGCGCGCACGCAAGCACGCACAAGCATGGACCATCACTTCTACTCTCACCCTTGCAGTCGCATCTGTATCCTCCCAGAAAGTTGACGCAGTTCGCAGCCTCCTCTTCGTCTCCGCAGACTTTGTTGCCCTGTTCGCACTCGTTCACGTCTAAAATGTGCATTTTGGGGCAGTTTTTTAGGTTTAAATATTTCAGAATTGAACTTGGCAACTTCTATAATTCACCTCCGCACAACTCCACGATTTCGCCCTCCTTGCTGGACGGGTGCGTGCCAATTTTCTCGAATTTGTTTTCGTCGCAGGCGCATTTATATTTTATGCCGTCGACGTTTTCTTTGCAGGTGGTGCCCAAGTAGTCTTTGCAGACGTTCCGATCGCAGAAACCAACGAGTTTGGACGTAACTTTCGTGGGCGTAACTATGCAATTCTTTGTGTTTGTGCATTTCTCGGCGTAACTTTTGAGGGCCTTGTCCACTGCCGAGGCGTCCACATCCGCGGACTCGAACGCCAGGCCGACTTTCAAAGTTACGCCCTTTTCAGTTACGTCCGCCAGCTTTGCTGCGGGATCGACCACGTCAATGACTGATGCGCCATAAAACTTGTCGCTTTTGACTTTGAATATTTCTGTATCCAACTAAACATACGCTTTAATTAATTTTTGATTGTTAAAATCATTGTTGCTTTTTTTTACGAGTGCAAATGTGACTGACCGTTGAGCTCAGTGTCTTTTGTAACTTGAGCTTTTCAGCCACAGACATTTTCTTGTAATCGGCTTGTGACGCTTTCGCATATCGCAGCTGGGTTGTCACGAGAACTTGCGCTAAACACGTGGGAATGGTTTGGTTTACCGTATTTTTTGTCTCTTGCGTCAATATACCGTAAATCCTCCAATAGAAGCCCCCTCCAATAGTGCCCCCAGGGGCAAATCAATCTTAAATTCGCGCCAAAATCAAATTTTGAATGCTACCCAGTTGCATTAAAAGTGCATGCATGGTGTGTAATCATGTGTCCAATACACGTATTTCAATTATGCTTTTAAATTCCGGCTTCCTGGGTGCATTTTAAGGCACTTTTGCTGCTTTGCTGCAACATTTCGCTGCAACATTTCGCAAAAACCTGAAGAAATTATTAGTGCCCTCCCCCTCTGAAAATACATTGAAACAATAGTGCCCCGGGGGGCACTATTGAAGGATTTACGGTATGTATGTTACGTTTGTCGATTACTCTTTGATTTAGTTGCTGAGAGTTGCCGTTGTTGTTGGATTAGAGGCAACGCTAGGAGGCCGTCAATGGCCAATATAGCATACCCTTCTCCACGACGCCTTCCAGTCTAGAGCCGCATAAATAGCCAAAGACAGCCGGAAGAACGCCATCTGTAATCTAGGGCAGCGAAAGCACGAGAAATTCCATGGATAGGGAAAGACTCGTTCTTAGTGGATCCATCGAGAATCGAACCCAGGACCGTGCGCGCAAGAGGCCGCTTCGTTACTACTACGCCATCCGCTGCCCCAATATAAAATGTGCGCAGCCGTGTATATGTAACCGTACCTTCATCGCAGCTGTTGCTCGAGTAGTCTACGTTGATTTCCACTGCTTTTTGAGACGTTCCAGCGGCGTTTTTCATGATCTTACCCAAACCACAAGCACATCTGTAGCCTCCGTCAACGTTGTCGCATTGGTACGCGAAGGAATTTGGGCAGTTTGATGGACGGTAGGGCTTCGCGCACTCGTCGATGTCTAGACTGGTGAGGAATGAAGAATTGTGTGAATGAGAGACTTGCGGATATTTTAGGATTTTAGTTAACGCTGGAATAAAAAAAATGGCGCAATTTTGCCCTTTTTTGCACAATCACATGTTTACGTAGGCGGCTGAATACTAGTTCTTTTGTGCCTTTCAAAAACGATCTCTATTTGACACTTATTATAAATTGGATAGGGGGGGATTGCGTTTGGGAGGTGTGTGGGGGCGGGGGGGGGGGGGGGGGGGGGGGTACTTACACCTGCACTGCAGTGATATAACTCAGCTTTCAAAAATCGTTACGCTTCGTGTGGTTTCTAATATTTTGTGATTTTGCACTCGTTTACGTCTGAAATGTACATAGATACCTACAAACATAGGTCTAGAATGTGAAATTTCCAGAATTGAAACTGAAAACTTCTAATTTACCTTTACACAACTCCACTATTCTTTCGCTCTCTTTGTTGGCCGGATGCGTGCCAGTTTTCTCGAATTTCTTTTCGTCGCAGACGCACTTGTATTTTACGCCATCGACGTTTTCTTTGCAGGTGGTGCCCAAGAAGTATTTGCAGACGTTCCGGTCGCAGAAGCCCAGGAGTTTGGACGTTACTTTTGTGGGTGTAACTATGCAACTCTTCGCGGTCGTGCATTTGGCCTCGTATGTTTTGAGAGCCGTGTCCACTGTCGAAGCGTCCATATTCGCAGAGTCAAACGCCAGGCCGACTTTCAAAGTTATCTTTTCTTTTTGTGCTGCGGGGGCGACCACGTCAATGACTGTTGCACGATAAAACTTAGCTGCAGCGTTTGTAAAGACGGCTTTCTCCAACTAAAACAATGTAATAAACTTGATAATTTTAAAATCTTTCTTTTTTTTTCTACGAATGCAAAGGTGGCCGACCGTTGAGCTTAGATCTTGTTCTAACTTGAGCTTTTTAGCCGCAGACTTTTTCTCGTAATCTTCGTGTAACACTTTTAGATATCGCAGCTGTGTTGTTACGAACACTGGCGCTAAAGGTTTTTTTTGCTGGCGACGTGTCTGTTCTGTATGTCGGCCTGTCTATCTTGCGTTTCTGCACGTTTGCATTGCCAGAGGATCCCCCCCCCCACCAGTTACAGGTACAGAATGGGGGGGGGCATACATGTAACCGGGGGACAAAGTGCCACACACGAAGTCGGCAACTTTGCAGGGAGAGCAAAATCCTTGAGGCATTTGGTTTTGAGTACAAGCAATAATTCGGTGATTTCCCCAATTGAAGGCTCCGGGAGTTCATTTTTTCAACCTACCCTCTACCCTTGTCGGTCTGTCTACAATTGTAGGCCGTCGTCATTTGGGGGGGGGGGGGGGTGCGTTACTGCCTCAAGCATTGATCAGCTCGAAGAACAAACAGAGGGGCAGATACCGTAAACCCTATAATTCGCCCCCCGGGGGCTAATTTTTTCGTTCGAGCTCTAGGAGGGTGTGTAATTATAGGGGGGGGGCTAATTATAGGGGGGGCTTATAAACTGAAAGTGTCGATGAGTGGGAAGATGTGTGGGCAAAAAGGCGCGTGGAGGCAATTTTTAAGGGAAAAAGGCGCTGTGCACACACGTTGGTACACTCTAACACACTCTCACATGCACATACGTGTACATACATACACATACGCGACCATACATACATACACCCAGACATGGAAACATGTGCCTTTTAGACGATGGTTCATTTAGGGAGGAGGCGTAATTATAGGGGGGGGGGGGCTTATTAACTCAAAGTGGTCTTGGGAGGGTGTATTATTATAGGCGAGGGCTAATTATAGGGGGGGCTAATTATAGGGTTTACGGCAAGTTGATCCGATTTGTGGTACAAAAATTCAACTGTACAGGGTGGCCCAGCCTCGACTGCACCTCTTTGTTCAAGTATATCTCGAGGGTGGATGAAGCGATTTTGCGTGAATTTTAAACACATGCAGCAGTCGGTCTAACTTAGACTTCCTGGCTGACTGGCTTTGACATCGGATGAGGGCGATTAGCTCCTCGAAGCACTTTACGGGCGCTGAGGAGACAGTGTTTTTTGACGGCGCCGGCCGCCGAATGTAAACGCGCTGTTCCAAACAGGATTCTTCCGCGACATACTCAGGCAAAAAAATTGTTTTATTTTAAAAAACTGCACTACCGTTCTTTAAAAACACACATTCTATCGCATACAAATTATTTTGTGCGTATCTTTTGAACAACGTAATACATAGATCTAGCTGAAACTTGGAGGAAGTCTAAGTTAGACCGACTGCTACGTGTGTTTAAAATTCACGCAAAATCGCTTCATCCACCCTCGAGATATACTTGAACAAAGAGGTGCAGTCGAGGCTGGGCCACCCTGTATTGTATGCACAAGGTTCAAAGTTGCGCAAGCAACATGCTTGCAGTCTGTCTGTCTATCTGTGGTACATAATGAAATGCAATGCAAAACGGGCAGACAAACGTTACTCTACTGTGCATCAATTTTACTGATTGTACGATTTTTTAATTAATTTGGAAACAAACAGGAATTAATTAAAAAAGATTGCATAGTTATTGAGACATTCGTCCCTGGGTTGGCCTTACGGACCTTACGGACGTACTGATGTCTACCATCGCTAGCTGTGCCTACCATCGTCGCACGTGAAACTGGAGTAGTCTTTGTTGACTTCAATCGGCCTCTGAGGTATTTCGGTATCGTTTCTCATGATCTTCCCTAGGCCACAGACACATCTGTAACCGCCGACGATGTTGTCGCATTGATACGAGAAGGAATTTGGGCATTTTGACGGCCGCTTCGGCGCCGCACACTCGTCAATGTCTAAAGATTGTGAGATGATCAATTGCGAAAAATTGAGTCTGGTTTGCTTTTAACAGTTTGCATTTTTGATTTGTTTCCTAATGTGCCGCAAATTCTTCAATAGTACCGAGGGGTACTTTTTCGACCTTGGGTTACCCGGTTGCACTCATGGAAAGGAGTACTTTTGTAGGGTTGAGTTACCATCGAATAAAGTGGCTACAAATAGCAAGATAGCAAATAGCAAATACAAACAGCAAGATTGAAAATTCAAGAAAGGCTGCAGTAAATGAAAGTCCATTGGATGCACTCACCAATCTCACACAGCTCTCCTGTATACTCTGCTGGACATTTGCACTTTGCGGATCCGTCCATCTGTGCCTCACACTTGCCCTTGCTGCAGTTCTTTTCATAGCAGGGATCTGCGAAAGAAACTTCAATAGAAAAACAAAAATGATTGTCAACATACCTGCTACGCATTTGTCTTTGTCATTTTTCTTGTGGCCAACTTTGCAATCGCATTTGGCTTCACATTCTTTGCCAAAGGTGCACGCTTCATTTATCTCCTTGTTGCAACTGTTGTCTTCGCACGGATCTAAAATGTTCTGTCATCCTTTTACATGCAGTGCTAGTCGATACTGATATCTCACATTCTATGCGTCTGCTTATTGCCGTAAGGAGTCCGTAGGTTACATACAAAATGATACAATGTTTCATAGGTACCCTACCGCATGCTGCACTATACAGTGTACAGCATGCGTGCTGCACTACAGAATGTTCAGTTAAAGTGGGCACTTTGAATGATTCGAAATTGAAAGCACAATTTCTATTTCGCTTGGGTGCCTGTATGATTTACATCGAGAACTTGCGTTTTTGATGAGTCTTGCTTGTCCCGACCCGACCCCCCGGGTGGAGGCGAAACGGTTTCAGTAGGAAAATTTAAGAAATACTGTAGCGCAACTTTTTGTTAAAAAGCAAGTTACAGTTCTTCACCGTTTGGGTATTATAGGTACCTAAAAACATGGTATTTTTGGTATTTTTTTTTAAGTTAACGTGTAATCCATATCAATTGACCGAACGTTTAGAAAGGCCTTTGTCGACTCACCGCAATCCGTGGCGGTGCCTTTGACAACACACCCTGTCGCCAAGTTTGTTGTGGTCGGCACGTCTGCAGTGCTGCCCGTCATTTGTTCCTCGTCGTCAGGTGTGGGCGTTGTCGTTAGTGCGTCGTCACGTTGTTGTGTTGGTTGTGGTGGTTGGGTTTTGTGTGGTGCGTTTGTCGATTCTCGTTTGCGTCTCAGTTGTGGTTGTGGTTGGGGTTGTGGTTGCGGTTGTGGTTGTGGTTGTGGTTGTGGTTGTGCAGTGGAGCCTGACCAAGGGTCGAGCCCCAACAAGAGCATACCTGCGTTGTCACCACTCCTTTTGTAGCGCAGTGCGAGTGATTCTGGGGGTGGCGGTTGGTTCTCCGCATCGCTGGTGAGCGCTGCTGACGTCTTTGGAACACACTCTTTCCCAGTGGCAATGACTGCAACGGAGTGGGGTCCCAACCAACAGACTGAATTTAAAAAGTCAACTTGCAAAACCTTCGGAACATATACCCTACCCTACCTGTTGCCAGCGCGTGCGCCAATATTAGCGCTCCAAGAACAGTCCTCAAACTCATTTTCCCACAGTAGGTCCAACTGAGAACAGGTCCGAACGGATTCTTAATGGATAAATTTGCAACTGCTGCTAATAACTTCTCGCCCATTTAGGCACCTAATAGTCAGCAGTGTGGGTATCTCTAGTCTGTACCTATGTAGTATCTATGGCTGCCTGCCTGCCTGCCTCTAGAGAACTTCCCTAGCAACCTGCTGGGTGGATGGCTTCTCCTACTAGCCATTCGTTTTACCTATGTAGGCAGCCGCCTCTAGCACTTCCCTAGCTTTCCTTGTAAGCTTGCAAGCAAGTGCGCAGCGGCTAACAACCACGCTAGGCGATAATGAGGAGTGGAGCGATTAGCGACCGGAGCTAAGGGTGGTCTGTTTTGCTTTCGCTTTGGAGAAGCACTGATGCGCATCGCTCGGCTCTATCGCGCCCGCACACTGAAGTTCTTGGAGAGAAGGAATAGATACACTACGCATTCAGCTTTAAATAGACTAGAGACAATAGAGGGCGTGCAGGTTCTATTTCTAGTATTATACGCTAAGAATACTCAATCGGCACCTATAGGGTAGCTGGAGTCAGAGGAACTCGCACGCACGCACGCACGCACGCACGCACGCACGCACGCACGCACGCACGCACGCACGCACGCCAGCACGCACGCACGCACACCAGCACGCACGCACGCACAGGTCGACACAAGCTCAGGCGCCGCTTTTCCCTACTGATCCGACAACACCTTTATGTCACGTCCAGCCTACGTGGTTTCGCAACGCCCCGAAATTTTGACGACCCGTCACCACGTCTATATGTGTACATGCATTGTGTGTTTGTATACACACACACACACACATACGCACACGCAGACCTGTATGTGGGATTTATGGCGCTCGTTTATGGCCGGTTATGCCCAATCATTTTTGCTGACACCGTCGTCGCACAGTCGCCAATGCGAAACCTTTGTGCGGTGCGCCGAGCGCCAGTTCATGACGGGACGCACGCGCGAAAAGTTATGTGGCGCTCCGCCGCTCACTAAAAAGCAGCTAACTGGACGTTGATGTCGGAAAGCGGAAATCGAAAATCAAAACTTCGTCTGCCGAATATGACCGGAACGTAGAGCCTGCTTACTCGCCTCTCACAGCGCTTACAAGCCGATTTACGACCCGCCCGAATCCAATCCGACATTGTAATGCGTGCAGTTTGGAGTGCCTAGATTTCAATTTTTTAGTCCGGTTCGCTTGGCATGTCTGTCTACGGCCTTTTTCTTCACTTTTGCGCATTATCATACTTCAACTTCAACTTTGCACGTCCGTCAGCACCTATACTACAGCAATGATTGCTCACTGAGAAAAACGGTCCGTTCATTTACAATCTGTGCGCCGCAAAGAACGATCCCCACATTTGCATACCTAGTATGCAACATTGCACATTCCACACTGTCCACAATGCGTCGTTCTCAACAGTTGCTGTCGTCTCCGTCATCCGCTTCTCCTTGCCGCGAGCGCCGCTTCTTCTCGTTTTCTAGTCCATCTTCTCGGCTGCTTTGGGGGTGTCGGGCAAGCGCCAGGTGCGCGACGAGCCAGAGGGCGGCGACCAGCAGGCAGATCAAGGCCTGCACGGCCCAGAGGAGCCAGGGCGCGCTGCGCAGCGTCGCCTTGTAGAGGAAGCCGTTGAGGTAGCCCTGACTCGCGATCACGAGCGAAGACGCGCCGTACATAAGCGACAGCAGCTTGCCCACCTGCATGGATTTGAGGCACTGTGAATATTCTGATAGTACCCCCCCCCCGCCACCTGCGACTGCCCCCCCCCCAGGATGTGAAAGAGGCAACCGGAAGCCAAACCGCAGTGACGATGACGAACTGGGTCTGAGGTGTGGGAGGAGGGGAGAGGAAGAGGTACATCGATGGCTCATTGGGGGTGCCGGACCAGAAAAAAAGTGGGGGTGTTTGAGCCAGTACTAGTAGGCATTTCTACCTACAAATTTGAAGTCTCAACATACAGTACCTCTCCGGGCTGCACCAGGTCGGCTGCCAGCCTGTAGCTCGCCTGACTCGACGCTGTCGAGATCATGTCGAAAAACGATTTGGTGTAGATCTGAAAATCGGCGGGATTAAGACAATCGTTAACGCACGCACGCACGCACGCACGCACGCACGCACGCACGCACGCACGCACGCACGCACGCACGCACGCACGCACGCACGCACGCACGCACGTGCCAACTCTTGGTGGCGACCGCCATGACAGCAGAAGAACCGGCGGCTGAGCAGCCAGCTATGAGGATCATGCTGCTGTAGCGCAGCTTAAACACCTCGCGAAAGAGAAATGCCAATAGGACCTGGCCGACAGCGCCTGAAATTTAATGCCCCGAATTTGCATGCTTGATTCAATATTCAACATGTTTTCCGTTGTTTTGAAGAAGTCAAATGCGGTTCGTCAATTCAGTTTTTTCAATGCAATTTATGGATGGACAATACGGCCCAATTCGGCCTTCTGAAACTCAATTGTCAAAATTAAAAAAAATCCTGCATTAATAGCAAAAAAAAGAAGGAATTTGATCACCTGCCGCCGAGTTGATTAATCCGTAGACGGCTAAATCGGCCGGTTTCCAATCGAACGGCGGTCCGTTTGTGTACAAAGCGACCATTACTAAAAATTTAATATATCTTTGAAATTTAATATATTTAAATTCAAAATTCCGCTCGCGTCTGGGGCATGAAAATTTTGAGTTTCCGAATTCGCACCTTCTTCCCTGATGTCGGCCGCTCTGACAAATGCGAACTGAATCACCAAGGCGATGACGACGAAGCGCAGGGAGCCCGACCGCTTTCGGGTGACCGTCGACACGATGTCCTTGACGCGATTCAAAAACGATCGGCCACAGCCAGTATTTGGTGAGCTGAAAATCAATATATATATTTTTTTATTTTTGGGTACGTCGGACGGACGGACGGACGGACGGACGGACGGACGGACGGACGGACGGACGGACGGACGGACGGACGGACGGACGGACGGACGGACGGACGGACGGACGGACGGACGGACGGACGGACGGACGGACGGACGGACGGACGGACGGACGGACGGACGGACGGACGGACGGACGGACGGACGGACGGACGGACGGACGGACGGACGGACGGACGGACGCAGACCTGGGCTCGGGCCTCTTGGAGGGCCCGTGGTCTCTGACTATGGCGAGCATGAAGGCGACGGCGCAGACAGCGAGCACGAGGTTCCCGAGGAAGACGGCCCTCGCGTCGACGGCGACCAACTGCAGGGCGAAGAAGGCCTGCACGAGCTGCTGCAGCGTGAAGTCGTACGCCTCGGAGGCGACCATGCGCGGGAAGAGCTGGCCGGTGGCGCCGTTGCAGCGCATGTCGTCCACCATGTACTTGACGTACACGGGCTGCGAGGTCCTGCCAGCGCCAGTGGCGCAGTGGTAGGGCGTCGTGCTCGGCGCGCTCGTGGTCGGGTGCTCGATTCCCGCCACTGAGTACTAATCTTCTTGGACGGAAGGATAAACGCTCTCATTGCCCACCCGAGGCTTTATAAAAATCCGTGCCACGTGGGCGGCCCACGTTCCCTTCGCCGAGAGGTGCCGGTGGGTGGGCGGAGAAGAACGCCGCATGTGGTACAGTTGGTTCGCACTTGGTTCGCACCCAAATATCTGACATGGTCTACACATTCGGTGTTGGCGTTGGGATCAAATATTTGTTCCTTTTTAAGTCGGTGCGTGCGAATGTACGCGTGTCGGTCTGAGCTGCGCGTGCGTACGTAGGTATGTACGTGCGTACGCACGCTCAAATGTCGCACCTAAACAGTGTGAGCAGAATCAGCGCTGGATAAATCGATAATGACGTTATGTCCAGCGAGTAACTTTGGAACAGGTAGTTCCCAAGCCAAGCCATAACCAGTATGGAGTGGGATATCACCAACACCGGTTTCGCTCCCCAAGAGTCAGAATACGCACCTAAATCGCACCCCGGAATTAAAGTGGGCACTATCAAATTATAACTAGTAGAAAGTACTGTGAAAAGCGTTGAATATAATGTGAAGCTTTTGACTATTGTTGCAGTGGATAACAACAGAAGTGCAATTATTGTTTACCCCACATGGGTGCCGAGAGGGGTCCGGTCAAGACGATTGGAATAGACATCCATTGTGTGAGAGAAATGATCTCTTCCTTGACGAGAAATTCCTTTTCGGAATTGCTGGAATTTGCATATACATCGCTGCCTCGCAGCTCGTCGACCATTTTCTCGCGAAATCCCTCGACGCGGTACAGCTTCAGAGACATTTGCATGACCACCCAAAGAAGCATGGCAACCTGGAACAAAGTGTGCATAATGCACCTAGGGAAGGTGCATGGCACTTAGGTACGCGCACTTGAGCACGCACGCACGCACGCACGCACACACGCACGCACGCACGCACGCACGCACACACACACACACACACACACGCATGCACGCAAACCGTTGCATCCGTACCAACCTCAACGTTGAATCGACTCAACAACACCTTCGCCACGTGCAGATACTCCATTAATTTTCCGTTTTTCTGCTGTGCCATGTCTTTTCTCGGTGCAAAGTTTGGCAGTCAGTGCTAGAATGGTGTACCCCGTACCCACGTGAGCGCTACTCGTCCTAATCGTTCTAATAGGCCTAATCGTATACTGGCGTCGCTCTCTGTCAATAGCAGCTCATTTTTAGGGGCGCATTCTGTTGGAATTTCACGTCCCACAGTTCGATGCTGCGCTGTATTTACAGCTAGGTAGGTATACACCCACTGATAAGAAACGAGAAATCGTATACCCACTTCTTCCCCTTTCAAGAGTGTCTCTGTTCAGCAAGTTGTTGCACTATGTATGTATGGCCATCTCTTTTTAATTGTTCCCTCAATGCGAGAAGGCGTAATTGAAATATAAGAACCTTGATTCTCTACATCAATGAAAATTCAAAAATAATAACTTTATTTCCGCATAATGCATCTTTTCCTAATGAGCACTCACTCAACGAGGGCCATGATGAGCATATAAAATGCGAAATGATATACTATATGTATACCTAGTAAAAACAATCCAAACTTGACACTGTCAAATCTAAGGCCCAACGATCAGCCGACACAGAATGAATCCAAATGAGTTGAATGACCGACTCGGGGTTCCACAAATTAAAATCAAATCAACAATCGAAAACTCTAAACTAAAAGTCACGGCCAGGCGGAAAGCCAGTGCTGGCACGTGTGACGTCGCCACTTTGCAAATACAAATCTCCGTCAACAACACTTCCGCCCGAGTGGGATGCAAGTAAAATCCGACCGGTTCTTGGCGTCTTCCATCGCTGGTACAATGGCGTATTCGCGACGTATTGACGTGAAATTTCAAAAACGACGCCCGAAAATATTTCCGTGCATACCGTAATACCTATTATAAACGCCCCCACCCTATGTATGTACGGTAACCCACCTGAGGTCATCGGAAATCGTAAGCATCCCCTACCTGTGGCGTGGCTATTGACTTGAGCGATGACTCGAGCGTGGAATGAATGAGCGCTAATGCTTCTTAAAGGTGTGTGTCACCAGTAAATTTGGTAGCTTTCTTGGGAAAACCGTAAAAGTTCAACAGCCGTTTTTTTCGTGTCTACTTGTTCAGTTGGGTTGCGGTTATTGATTTCATTCCAACATCCTCCGCTTTACAAAAATTGATCGAAGTCTTCAAGCAGCGACAAATATTGTCCAAAACGTTCCTACAAATAAAAAAGAGAAATGTTGGTTGGAATCAGCATCCGCGTCAACATCACCCTGTTCTTAGAACTGGGCCAGCAAACACGTGGGAAACCTTCTGAAAATTCTGGGTGTGGGTTGGGTGGCGGTTGAGAAAAGTCTGGGAGAGAGACTCCCCCACTGATTCCTCCTCTGCACAAAAATTCTCCGTTATGCGCTCATCTCGCTCGCCGAACACAATTGCTCCCAGAATGTACAAACCGTTTGTCGATTGCTCCGATATGCTTCTAGAATTCGTAGCTTGCAAGTGTATGTACGTAGAGCCGCTTCTGCAGCTTAGCCGTGTCTCTAATTTGCTTCTTGACAAAGCCTTTCATCGCTGAGGAGACGCGTCACACCGCGCCGCTCCCCACCTCCCCCTTGACGTAATCATTTCGAAGTCGCCATTCTATGGCTGGTTCGTTTGTGCGTGTACCAAAGTGTGTGCTCTGACGTACGTCGAATTTGTTTCGCTCAGCTCGGGTGGGGGGGGGGGGTGGCAGTTGACTCTTGTCGGCTCGCTACAAGCCCGCAAAGGCCTTGTTATATGCCGTCGTCGACGGCTCGAGCGGGTGAAGTGTGCCCGTTTCTGCGCGTGTGTGCGTCCGTGACGCACGTACACGCGTATGGGGGTGGTGAAAAGCGCAAGTTTTCGAGCAAGCAGCCGCCGCCGCTCGTAAAGCGCCTTCGACGAAGGACAGAGCGACATTCGGTGAAAAGTGAAACGACTGGAGAGGAGCTGCTGCTGTTGCAAATGTCATCGTTTTGTCATTTGTGCGTGCGTGCTGTGCTTGGCACACTAAGCTTGCAGAAAACAGCAGCTGCTTCTGCCTGATTTACGGCTAAGGAACATTACATGCAATGCAAACGATATATAGCGATGCTATTGAGCGTTTATTACCGCCCACCCTTGGCTCCACTTGGTTCGTCTACCCACCAATAATGAGGGTTTCCTTCCTGTCAAGGAGAGACTACGGGGAGGGGGGTTCTTGAGGATAGGTGGTGGGGTGCCCTAGTGCGTACGTGCTCTCGTTCGCTCGTTCCTCTTTGTGTGTGCCTCCCTCAGCCCCCCCCCCCCTACCCCTTGCCTGAAGAGAGGAGGGTCATCTTCTCTCCCTCCCTCCCATCGTCCTGTCTAGAGCTCCCTGTCCGTCTGTCCGTGCACCCCTTCTGCGTTGGCGCCCCTCCTCCCCCTGGCGGGCTCGTTGCTTTGCATGTGCGTCACACACCCATCGGCACCCACCCCTTTGAAGCTCAGGTCTGTGCGTTTCGTTCGTGCGTGCGTGTGATCGTCGAGCCACCTCTCCTCTCGCCCACGCCCACCTCTTCTCCTTTGCTCTGGATGAGTCCACCAGCTATCCGATGTATGTGCGTGCGTGCGTGCGTGCGTGTGTACGTGCGTGCGTGCCTGCTTGAAGTCCAGATATATGTATGCGCATAGGTGGAGCGCCGAGCTTTGAAGCAGCGTCTCGCGCGGAAATGGAATTCTCTATTTCTCTTCTGTCTCCCCGGTCGGCCCTCGGCCGGGCGCGCGGAGCAGCCAGCTAATCGAATCCCTGAGCGGTGAGCGAGGAAAAAAACGGCGCAGCTGTGGCAAAAACGCATTTTCCGCTTTGATGCCACGCGTTCTCAGCCAGCCCGCCCTTGATGTTGTGGTGCTGCTCAATCCTGGTCACAGGCAGGAATTTCCTTTAGAGTTCGAAAACAAGCTCCTTCCCTTCTTTGAAATCGCGTGCCCTTTCATGAAATCGTCCTGTTTGAACACCTTGTGCATGTTAGACACGTCAGATGCCAATCCATGTGTTGGTTGGATGGGCCAAACATACTTCAGGGTTTGGAAACACGTTCTCCTCGCACCAATTCGGTCTTGCATCAATGCGCTGCGTCAACTCTCATCCCTACCTTCAATCCAGACTGAAATCAGTGTTTTGCAGCATGTTTTCACCGAACGGCCAACAGAAAGCGCTCGTGTTTCATTCCCGCAGCGCAGTGTTCGACGATTCTCGGTTACTGGTACGCTCCGGCACCTGTCCCGCGTTCAACCCGCAATAAATTTCTCTACTTTCATGCCATTGGTGGCCGATTTGTATAGGTGGGTACGTTCCCCAGTTCTCCTCTCGTTCTCTGCCCCCACTTTCACTTCCGCGCAGGCGGACGATCGCGCACCCAAACAACAGAGACGGGGCGAAGGAACGAACAACAACCCGCCTATGCTGGCGCCCTTGCCGTTTACTTCTACTGTGAGTGCCCTCAACGTGTTGTTGTTCTACTCGCGGCCAGAAACGAAGCGATCCTTTCGGTAGCCAAGGTCAGCGCGAGCCATCACCATTGTGCCCTCCCCACTCCATTGTCTTGCGCGTGCGTGCGTGCGCGTTCGTGCGTCGGTCGGGAGCACTGGAGCGTGCGCGCAACGCAAGCCTAGCTGCGCCCCTGGGCGACACAGACCCGCATTGTGTCAGCGACAGCATATGGCGCAAGCTGTGTGTGCCTCACCCTCTCTCTGCTGAGTAGTGTGGTGGTGCCTCAGTCTCTGTGTGGCCCTGTGTGCCTCCTGCCTGCTTGACGTGTCTCCTAGCGCACCGTTTTGTTTGCTTCGCGTAGCAGCCAACTGTCGCGGTTGCTCTTTTTTCTCGAGATGTGCATACTTCACGTTTTGGCGGCCATTAGGTACAGTTCCATACTATGCAGGCAGTTCCATACTACACTCCGTTATGGCCATGCGCACGCAAAGCGTGGGCTGGCTGGCTCGTCCGTGATAACGCTTGTCGTGCGTGTGTAGAATGGACAGGCATAACAAGACCAGCTTTATTGCCAACCTCGCGACATATGTAAATTTATGAGTTCGCCACTGTAGAATTCGCGGCGCGCATTGGCTTCGTAGAGCTGAGAAATGAAAATGTAAATGTCACGTGTTAGCGATACCAAAGTACGGCTTCTTAATTGACCCATGCGAAGTCCAAACCCGAGCAAGCAGAAAACAGACCATATGACATGACTGTCAGCAGCCACTGAGAAAAGTGTCCTTCTAGTTACACTTTGAAGACAGCACTTTTGTGGCCTAGCACATTCATGTAGTCAGTTTGAATAGTATTGATTGATTAGTTCTTTTGTTGTCACTTTGGCACACCGCTCATGGCTAGCCGATAGCTGTAGGCACGTTAGGCGCGCTTTCGTCTGTTTGCTGGTGATATAAATGCACGTTTCACTTGTCTAGATATCCAAGAGGTCTTTCAACGGAATGCCCTACTCTTGTCTTTCTTAAGCGGAATCATCAAACTCGGTGTGTGTTTGGTTTGCGACTTGCGTCCAACTCTCGAACTGTTTTCAACACTTCGCCTGCGTCTCTGGGGATTCTCAAGGCTGGATCGAAGTCACGAATCTTTGAAGTCTGAACGAATTTCGCCTTTGACATTCGTTCGAGCAACTGCGTGCAACTTCGAAATTGTCTGCATATCGCGATGACGACGACTGGAGGTGGCCGCGGGAGAGGTGCACGGGGCTGCTCTCAGGCTGGGCGGCGCCCAGTGCCGAACGCCAGCGCCTACGAATACTCGATGGGCGGGACTGATGACGACGCGGAGGAGGTTACCCACTTCCTCATGTCGCACTTCGTCTCCAACCAGCACTACGACGCGGTCTCCGCTCCAGAAAAGGGTAAGGCTCGGTGTAGAACGTCAGTTTGTTCGTGTGTGTGTGTGTGTGTGTGTGTGTGTGTGTGTGAGTGTGTGTGCGTGCGTGCGTGCGCGCGCGCGTGTACATACACACATGTACATATGTGTGACACTTGACTACATGGGACACTGGGTCAGTGTGTAGTACTTCCCCAAATACTGATCCATGCTGCAGTTACCCATATAACTGCAGGAGCCGAGACGATCTGTCAGGCGCTGGAGATGGACGAGCGCAACAACGAGTTGGTCGCTTTCTTCTCCGGCTACGTCAGGGCCGGTCTGACGCAGCCCGTCACCTGTCTGGCCCGAGAGCCTGACACTGGCCGATTGGTGGGCGTCAGACTCTCCGAGATGGCCACTCCCTCGTCCTATCTCGAGAATCTCAGACAGATCGGACAGGCCAGGCCCGTGCTCTGAGGCAACTCGCATGCACTGGAACGCCGCGTCATCTACGCGTAGTTCAAACTGTGCAACGTCGAACACGTAGACAGCGCGTCGTGGCAGTTCATTAGAGTTTGGGACAGTAGAAACTTGTCTGTAGCTGGCAGTTGTCATGTCACCCTTTCTCCATCCATGCTAACACTACAATGTGCACTGTAGGAAGGAAGTTAGAGACACATAACGGTGTACGACATCCCGTCAGTACCAAACCAGCTCGACTCAGCGCACGGGTACAGGTTCACGTATGACAAGCTCAACAAGATGGTGAAGTTCGTCCGGTTACTGACGCAGAAGCAGCAGCTGGACAAGCTCTTCGAGGAGAGGAAAACACGCAAGGCGCTTGTGTTCGACCTGCTCGCGGTGCACAAGGCGCACAGGAGGCGTGGCATCGCCACCGAGATGATTAGGAGAGCGTAAGTGCCAGCCAGCCAGCGCGCCCGAACGAACCAGCAGTCGAATTGAATAATTTCGACAATGAGACTGACAGCCATGATGCCGTAAATCCACCAAAGAGTTCCCTCCCCAATAAGCGCCCTCCCGCTCCACTGAGAACGTCCAGTGTAGAGGGCTGGTTGAAAAAAAATGAACGCCCAGGGGCGCTCATTACGGATTTGCAGTAGCTTCAAATGGCTTCTGGGAGAGCGTGCGCACAAGACACGACACGCATATGCCGACACAGAAAGCTGAACGGCGAATCCTTCGATGATAAAAGCATTTTTCAGCGTCGATGCGGGCGCGGGCGCCTCCTGCGATTGCGCCGTCGTCTGTGCTACGGGTGGGGCAGCGCAGCGCTGTTACGAGGCCGCGGGATTTGAAACGGCTTCGCGTCTACAGTACTCCTCAATTACCGATGGGGGCCAGCCTTTCGTCAGTCCCAAGAATGGCTCGGTGGCGGTCAACTACTACTACAAGAAGCTCTAGCTTCCATCACGATATTAGTGCTAAATGGAATTTTGCTGGAAAAGCGCAATGGATAGTGGCGAACCAATCTGAGATTTCCAGCAAGCTGAGTAGTTTATTGGTGGTACTGTGATAGGTGGTCAACCTTGGTTCATTGCTAAAGTAAAATGTGTGGAAAATTATGTTCCGCATGTAAAATTATGTTGATGTAACTGACTGTGAGTGAAGACACTTGTTGACCTCTCTAACAGTGCCACCAGAGTGATACTATTTAGAACAGTTGAAATATATTTACGACTTTGTTGCCAGCTTTACTTCAGCTTTATGAACACGCCAATGAATGGCGCGTTTTGTGTTGATCCGCTGTTGTGAAATTGAGCTGCAGATCGAGATCGAAGCTCGATTTATAACTGCCAGATACGGACACGTACATGCGAAAATCTGGGATGTACAGGTTGCCCACATACGTGTAACAATTTCACTCTCGCATAATTGACGTGATATGCAACCAAAATAGTTGAATGTTTCATACAAGTTAGGCACACGTATAGAATTTCTTTGCTGACAAAATGAAAGAAATTGGAATTCTAAGTAGAATTCTATACATGTGTCTTCTAACTTATGCACAAAGTCAACTATTTCAGTTACAAATCACAGTAGTTACAAAGCCAATGAAATCGTTACACTTCCCTTTTTGGGTAAGGCCACCCTGTTTAACTGATAAATTTTTTTTTAAATGGTCACTTCAAAATTCACATGTGGCAACCCATTGGCATTTCTAATTCTCTGAAAAGTATAGTGAACAACTTTCTGAATACCTATATGCTAATGCGTACCTGAGGAACCTAGGTATAATAGTGGCTGAACTATGGTCAACACTGTCAAACTGTTATTGATACCGCAAACTGCCACCATTTCAAATGGTGTCTGTGGACAAAACAGTTTCCCTGTTAATAAATTGTGATGTCTGGTCTATGACCATGTCTGGCAGTTATAAATCAGGCATAAATCCATTGATGCCACGCCCAGTCTTTCATTATTTCTTTCTAAATTTCGACAACATTTCTACTTTGCGCTGCTTCACCTGTCACCTGTTGAGTATTTTGGGACTATGGTGCACACGAATTTAATAGTCGGTCGACAGTGCTTTAGTTCAGGCCGCGCAGCAAAGGGCTCGATCGTATTTTGATCATGAACATGTAGACGAACTGGCGTTCAATGAAAGAAAGGACAGCTACACAAACAAAACGCATTATGACTGTTGATTTTGTTGTGAGTTGGCATTATTTGATCTCTATTTCAAAGTTGCAATCATCTTGCAGTCTGCACGCCATTGTGTGTATCTTCAGAAATAAAATACAGATCTAATATGTCAAAGAGGATCTAAACAACACTAACCATTCCAGCTAACTGGGCGCCCCTCCAATAAGAACCCCCCAGGAATATGGAAGCGAAACTTTGCGCATCACAAAGGCAATGAATTTCATTCGTTTGGCTCCAAGAACAAATTGCTAACGCGACAAGTTGCAAAGTTACGTGGACAACTCGTGAGACTGAAGATTGTAGTGTATTCTTGGGATTTTGTATTCATGAATGAACAATCCTACTATTTCTCCACTCTAAACAGTCTAGCTGTTGATGAAAGCAGCTACATTGTCAACACGTATCAAATCTACATCATTCTGTTGATTGTAGGGGTTTCCTAGGCTTTCGCTTGCTCACTGATCCATCTTCAACATCTGCTTGCCCTTCTTATACCCCGCCATGAGGTTTTGGAAGGCATCTTGAAAGTTGTCGAGCTGGTGTTCGACAAACTCTGGCACAACGAGCTTTCCAGAGGCCATCAGGCCAGCGAGGTAGTCCATCATTTGCGTGATCTTCTCTGGGCTCTTAGGGCGGTTGTCAATCAGAAAATAGTCCAGGAAAAATCCCTGCACTGTCAGCTGGTTGTCAGCCACCACATATGTCTCGATCTGCATGGGCTCAGCGAAGTTCATTGCTGCAATGCAACACGCATGTGGTCAGTGGGACCTCTTGGTCTTATTTGGCACGAATTTAAACTGTGAGGCATCTCATCTGATGAGTAAGGATGACAACAGGTCCATCCATCCATACTGGGCTTGTTCTGAGCGTACACTCAATCTCGATGCAAGCTTCCCATTCTAGACACCCATCCAGTGTCCACTTTGTTGGCACTGGCGCAATAGCAACAGACACAAATAAAAACAAAACAGATAAACACTTCACCTACCCCCATAGGTGACCATCACTCCTTTGCGGGCCAACGAGCGCGTGAGGACGAGCGTGCTCGCTCCGCCCACGCAGTTCAGTGCCAGCTTCGGTCTGGGCAGTTGGCCCAGCACCTTGTCAATGTCCGCCCTGAAGTCGTACGCGTGTGTGTGTGTGCGTGCGTGCGTGCGTGCCAGTGCTCGTTGACTGCAACTGACTGCAGCTCCTTCTCCGTAGTGACCAGGTCCGCGCCCAGGTCCGTCAGTTCCTTAACGGTCTCGGCCATGTTGGCGCGCTCCCTGACGATATTCACCGTCTTCACGCCCATCTGGTGGCACAGCTGGATGACCAGCTTGCCCACGTAGGAGTTGGCACCGTTCTGGAGCACGCAGTCGCCGGCATGCAACTCAACGTAGTCATAGAGCATTCTGAAATCATATCCACACTTTGGACAAGGAGTAGTTAGTTGCCACCTGTAACTGGGGTGGGGTCCCATAATTTTTCCAATACCCCCCCCCCCTCGAGCAGCCATCCCCCACCTCACCGAGCCAGACCCGATTACTGTGACATAGAACAACAAGTGAAGTGACTATCTATGCGTAGTGACCACAGAAATAGGGGCAGCGAAGCGCATACCTGGCGAAATGGTGGGGGTGGGGGGGTAGTGGAACAACTAGACGAAAGCGCATGCTGAACAGTGACTGGAAGCACAACAAAATTAGCACCCATCGTGCCACCACGGATTTCATACGCTTTAAAACGCGCATGCGCACAAAACACAGCCACTCACCATACCTGTAACTTGGAGAGGCCCCACTATTTCTCCAACACCCACCCAACACCCCCCCCCCCCCGAACTCCCAGAATTTTCCCAAAGGATTTTCACCATGTCGAAAATGGAAAACACTATTTAGAGCCTATTTATACCCATTTGTGACCAAAAAGTACCAGTATAAGTCAAAAGTGGTCGTCTACCCCCCCACTTTTTGCTCTGGCGACCCCCCCAGAATTTGGCCATTTACCCCCCCCCCCCCACTCTGCCAGACCCGGTTGCAGTTATGTCCCTCACCACCAGTCACCACCCCACCGTTGGACGCACGCACGCACGCACGTCTGTACTTACCGGTAGGCGGTGGGTGGGTTCACCCACAAGGTCGCTGCCATGGCGTCGGAGAGCCGCTCGTCACTGACTTTGTACATCCAATTTAATCGCGCATTTTTGTCATTTAAATTTTTCGAATTGACCACGACTTCATTGCTGTGCTCGCGCCACGTGCCGTTCTGCGTGTAGTAGCAAGCGACCCTGTCCCCCACTTTGAATTCGGTGACATCACTGCCCACCTAAATAAACGCTCGCAAAAATATTTCCTGATTATTTACCAGTATAAATTATTATTTTTATAACTAACCCCCCAATCTACCTACAGCATTGCATACATAAACAAAGGTTGCACAATTTTACTCTCAATTTGAAGAAAAACGTCTGCAGTCGTCTGAACGTCGTCTGAAAAAAGCAGCTGCAGTCCCATGCATTTATTGCACAATATAGCACAATTATATCGTGTTTTAATGCCTTAGAATTGAACAACCTAATACCATACCTGACACTAGAGGGAAAGTTCCCTCGTCCCAGTCCAAAGTCAAACACACCCCCCCAGAATTTCAGAACTATTTCTTTTGTTCAGTGAGTGTTTTCCTTTTCAGTGTTTTATGGTCATAAAACACATTTCCTCAAGTTAGCCTCGGTTTAGATGCAGTTTAATTAGACCCTGTTTGACTGCTTGCAGGCTATTTTCGTGCACAAATATGTTCGCTTCTAGACACCAACCCCACACATTTGGCACATCCCCCCCCCCAAACCTCGCCACCACCTACCTGAAGGGCCACCCCCCCCCCCGCGCCCAGAGGTGTAACTGGCCATGGAAGCTGGGGGGGGGGGGCGGGTGAATCTGGGATTTTTCAAAAGTCGCTGGGGGTGACCTGCACGGCCAAATTTGATACAATTTCTCTTTTTCCAGCCTCAATAATGACCTAGAAAATGCTTCATGCATGCAAAAAGCACAGCGCCGCAGGAAAAAATTTGTAAATTTTTGGCCAAAAACGCGCTTCAGCGACTCTAAAAATGGTCAGTTGGAGCAAAAAACAGCGCCGCAGGCAAAATTTGGTGTTTTTTTTGGCCGAAAACGCGCCCAAAAGACTCCAAAATGGTCTGTAGGTGCGTAAAATGCAGCGCCGCAGGCGAAATTTTTTACAATTGGCCAATAAATGCTGCTCACAGACCTGGAAAACACCTTGGGAAGTATGAGAAACACGATTCAGCCATAGGGGTAACCTGCAGTCAGTGCAGGATTGACTAAAGCTGGGGGGGTCCTACTTTTCGTGCAGGATTGACCGAAGCTGGGGGGGGGGTGAACCCTACCTACACTCTACCCAGTTACACATAGGCCCGCGCCCTTCAGTCGGCCTGACCCCGTTAGACAGGTACGATAATAGTACGCCTAATTCCCAGATGAAAATCACCTCACCATATTTTCTACTTTCATTAATAAAATTTAATTCTCTTTCATTGCTTGACAAAACTATTGTATTGTAGTCTTGCAAACCTTGACGACTCTGGCGACGCCCTCAAGGCCTTGCGTCCTAGGCAAACTCGACTTGTCACGGTAGTATAGGCCTAAGGTCTGATTGCGGTCCGAGGGGTTGCAGGGGGCAGCTAGCCACTTTAGGGAAATCTCGTCGCTTTTTGGCTCTCTGGGAAATTCTTTGTCTTCCACCAGCTGTGACACCTCTCTGGGGTCGCCGAACGCCGAGAATTGGATCTTTTTAGGCATTTTTGAGGACCTAATTTTTTTGAGGACTATCTGCTGGCCTTTCGTTTTCGGACAATGAATGGGCCTTTCTGTTGAACGCAGACTATACGTCACTGTCTACGGACTAGGCAGGCAGTGTAATGCTGACAGTAGTCGGTCGAATAACGAGCGCGTCTGAAAGATCGACATTTTTCTTTCTGGACATTTCGGCGGGTAATTCTTCACGTAAAACGTATGGTGAAGCTATTCTGGTTATGCGGTCTAGTACGAATGGGATTTACTTATAAATTGGAAATTGAAGAAATCTAAAGTGGACTACTGTATTAAATGGAGATTACGGTAGTCGCCCTTGGTATGGGATTTTCCTTAAGGGAGCGCTGCCCCCTCCCCTTCCTATCTTTCCAGTATGTTGCGTACTTATGCTGCTTATACCGACCAACTTCTATGTAACACTGGCATGCGCTAAGTTTGTGCGCAGATGTGTGCTGGTTTGTGTACTTTTCAGCACACTTTCATTCAAAGAATCTGCAAACAAGATGTACACGCAGACAAGATGTACACAAGATGCACAAGCTTGCTTGTAGATGCAGCTACGCTTAGTAGAAATCACTCCAATAGTAATCATGATTGTAACCACAACCACCAATTTCGAATCTTCTATGAATACAGCGTATTGTACACTGTACTGCTATTTATCTTCTCAAATGAGAGTTGAACTCTGCAAGTTGTTCTCAGGTGTTCAGCCTTGAAGTTCTTCAATGTTTTGTAGCTCTGATTGATTTTCTTCCAGTTTCGATGAGTGCCCACTTTTGAATCGCCACAACAGCCTATGAACCGCTTCAACGAGTGGGAGAAAGAAGAATGTTGCATACATCCAGCTGATGAAAGTGACGAAAATCATGAAAATGCCAATCTGATAAAAAGCATTTGTTGTTGAGGGCAGGAGACACAATCCTGCAATTGCAGTGGTCACTCCAGCCATCATAACGGGGGCTCCAATTAGCGACAGAGTTTCCTCAACCTGAAATTGTCTGCATGAGTGTGCATGGGTGCTCTCACATGACTCACTCACTACCAAGTTTTCTCCTTCCATATCCATTGCAAACTTGTATGCTACTGCGTAGTGCAGAGTGAAGTCAAAGGACAAGCCAACTGTTAGAACTAGGATGGTTGACTCCACCACATTCACTGTCCACCCAAGCAACACTAGACAAGCCATCGTAGAGGCCACTACACCTGAAAGCATTTGCATGCAGGTTGGCTTTGATGGCTTTGACCTGACAAAGCACCTGATATGGTGACAATGGCACACACACCAATGAGAATGTGTTGCACACTCAGAATTGCAGCAACCAAAGCAATGGAAATAGAGAGACAGACTGAAGAGATGGTGCCATAGATGACGTTTTCCATCAGGTCGTACCATATCGACACCTCAGGGTTTCTGCTAAGAGAGATTGTAGCATTATTTCTAACCTAATAGTATTTAGGTCTATAAAATTGAAAATTGAGCGAGATCTATTCAGATTGCTTTCCTCACTTGCTTGTTTTTTAGTCAATCTGCATTTTGAATCACACAATTTTTGATGGGATTTAATTTGAAAATTGTTGCTGATCAGTTGTGGCATGCTTGTTTTGTCAGTTGCATTACACTGAGCATATCAAAATCCAAACTTTTTCTCAATATGCAGCTCCATTACTTCCACTAATCTGTTCCTTTTTCACATTTACTTACTCTGCTGTTATCCAGCAATTGTTGAGAAGGGTTGCTGAATAGTCTTCAGCAATGCTTTTCACAATCATTTTGACATTTGTTTCTGTCAACATGAAAAAGTTCTTCAGATTTCTGTACTTATTGGAGAATGGTTCACTGGTGAGAAAATACATTTTGTAGCCTACTGCATGTATATCGGGTGCTCTGCCAATGATTAATGGGGTGTCTTCAATTTCCTTGTATATTTGGTGACTCTGGTGTTGACGAAAGTAGTACAGACACTCAGTCATGACTTGGCTGTTGTTCTGTTGTCCCGCTAGTTTGCAGCATGGATTCCCATAACTATTCACCACTGAGCAGTTCATTTTGTTAGCTTCAAACCAGTTGAGAAAATATTCAGCCCAGCAGGTGTAATTTCTGTTTTTGGCACTTTTATCAACCAAGTCAGAGGCGTAAATCCTTGTACAAAGTAATTGCAACAATTCCAAGTCTTGCAGATTTCTCAGTTCAAAAGTGTTATCAAACTTGACAATTCCATAGTTGTTGACATTGAATGAACTGGCACCAGATGTTGGTTGAACACCACAGAAAACAGTGATATCCAAGTGGTATGCATCTAGATTCTCCCAATAGGAAAACTCATGCTGCATGTTCTTTGGGGCTCATTTTGATTCTTTTGTGAAAATTCACAAACACAGCCACTACCATACCATCTCCTCCCTAAGTTAATGTTAAATTTTATCCTTTTTTTCAAAATGGCCCTTGTCAAACCATTCATAAGGGTGGTCTGCCTTGAAGATCTGGGTTGGATTATCCTCAGGTAGGCGAAGCCCTGGTTTCACAAAGCAAATATAGATTGAAAGCAGTGAAATGGCAGAGAATAGAAGGATCCATGCGATCTTTAGAGTTGCAATGGCCCAGGCCAAACATTTTGCTGCATAGCACAGCTTTGTCTTTGTAAGTGTAAAGAAAGTCGCAAGTTTCCTTGTATTTGCTGACCACCACTGTGCAGTAGTTGAACAAGAACTGTTGTTTTCGATCAGGATAAGACTAGCTGGTAGCCATGTCACAACAAGTACATAATTAACAATCATTGTGAGCCCAGCAAAGACACCAAAGCACTTGATGGCAACAATCTAAAGCGAGAAAATCTGTCATTCAGTGACATCAGCAAGATGAACATTCATAAACATGTCACGCACTCACCCACTCATGCCTCTGTCAACAGTTTTACGATTGGAACTTTTGAATGTCTTTATACAGAATACTCAGTGGTGTAATGCTATGCTATGTGGTTCTGTTTTGCAATCTGCTGTGTTTAAATGCCAGGAATTCTATTACTACAGCACCTCACCTTACTGATCAGGTTGCCACAAAATGCTGCAGCAGTTGTCACGCTTGTGACAAACATTGAGAGTGCCGCATGCGACAGTGCTGTTGACAACAATGTGGTGTCGCTTTCTCCATCAAGCTGTCCAAGACTGTTTCGAAAAATGTAGTGCAGTATGAATGTGTCATCGGCACCGATTCCAATGAGCAGGACAATTATCAGCAGGTTGATAAATGGAAAAAAGTGCAGCTGTAAAATGTGGCTGTAAATTGTGTGTGAAACCAAAACGGAGAAGAGTAGGCAAAGCCCAACAGCGAGCGTGTACAATATGCTGCCAGAGTAGCTGCAAAGCAGCACCAGAACGCACAGGGCTGGGCACAGACTTTGGTGCTGCTTTTTGAGCTACATACATTGTAAGTTTGTAGCAACACTTATGCATGACTGCCTCTGAAGACTGGAACGTTGGATTTTGTTACACTTTCTTTTGTTTACGAATGATGCAACACCCAAAAGGTTTTCTTACTTCAACAACCTCTGGAAATTTTTCTGTCATTTTCTCCCTTACTATTGCTCTAATTCAATCTGCCAGCATTGCTGCGCCAAGTGCCTTAACCGATCTCTGCCTTGCTCAGATGTCTGACGTGCGCGAGAGCGGCGACGGCGAGCAGGCGATGCAGGTGGACGCGATCGAGCCGAAAGGCGACAAGGACGACAAGGCCCCCTCGACGCCGGTCCTGGGGACGGGCAAGCGAGGCATGCGGCCGGGTCAGAAACGCCGACTGAGGCGGGAAAGAGCAGCGGCAGCGGCGGCGGCCTCTTCGGCCCTCTCGCCGCCCTCCGACACCTCCTCAGCCACCAAGACGGCGCCGACCCGCAAGCGCCCTTGCCCAGCCGAGACGCTGCGGTGGGCGGCGTGGCCAAACGGCCCCCACAACCCCCGCAGCGGGCGAGCTGATCGGCATTGGCCTTGCGGACAAGCGCAAGCTGACCAAGGAGGCGGGCAAGATGGTGTTGGACTTCCTCCACCAGCGGATCCTCGCCACTATGAAGGCCGACCGGAGCGCGCCTCCGCTCCTCTTCGGAGAGTGGGGTCGCGTCGGACGCAGCGGAGCCCTCCTGCTGGCCCCCAAGGACGCGCGCACGCTCAATTGGTTGCGAGAGACGTTCGTCCCGGTGGTCCCGCCGTGGGAGGGGCAGAGTTGGATCATCGGTGCGCCTCACGAGGTGGTCGTTGGCCCGACTCACCCCGTCCACGGCACCTTCCTGGGCGACGTCTCGGACATCAAGGAGGTGCTGCAACTCCTGGAGTGGCAGAACGAGGGCCTCAACACGAGCGAGTGGCGGGGACGCGCTCGTCTCCCAAGCCCGGCCACGAGGACGCCACCAACATCAGCATGCTCGTCGAGGACGCGTCCTACGCGGCCCTCTGCGCGGCCAAGATGGTGGTTACCTACGGCTCCGGCATGATCCAGCTCGTGTCGCCGGAGTACCGAAAGGCCGAGAAACAGAAGGCCACGGAGGAGGCCGCGTGCGAGAGCGCCCTCGGGCGTCCGCCGAGGCGCTCACCATGGCCGACTCGATCCCTCCCGCCGCGGATCCTCTCCTGGAGGACACGCAGAACGACGAGTCGTCGCCCATCTTCAAGTAGGCGGGCCCCGAGGGGAACGCCTACTCACCGTACACTATAACTAGGTACGCAGGTCGCTGCGCACCTAGAATACTATCAGGCGGCGACTAACCCTCGCCGCCTTCGCTTTACTATCCGCCCGGCACCAGTTGGCTCACCCCTGGGCCGGGCGATCAACCTTCGTTTTAGGCCGTTTGAGAGTATATAGCGCCAAGCGCGGACGCTCTCAGCCCCTGCGTCGCCTGCCGGTACGCCGCAGCCGTCGTCAGGGCCGGTCTCAGTGAAGAAGAAGAAGAAGAACCTCTGGAAAAAAACATTGATGAAAACTAGCAGTTGCTCTCATCTAGGGAAGTCCTGTCAAAGGTCTCAATTTACTTAGTGCAGAAGGCAGTTGATATTTTTTGCTTTGGTATTAGCAGCATCACATGACGACCCAAGTCTGCACCCTGCTAGACCGCCATACGTGTAATCCGTTGCTAGAACCTCAGCAAACTCCTTTGTTTTTGTGTCAAGAGCCATGCCCACCAGTCTCAGTGGCTTTACACGGGATTCGAGATGCGCCTGCAGAGCTTTGTATAATTCTTGGTACATGGAAACTTTTAGTTTGCCCATGGTAACGTGCCAAGCTTGGTTTCTCATGGCATTGTACTGCAGAATTGGAAAGAACATGTTCACGTAAACCGGTTTGCTAGTCTCCAGCCAATGCTTGCTGAGAATCTTGGTCATGAGATCCACAACTGCAGTTCTCCTGCAGTCCATGGGCAGCTGCAGGCACGCACTGGAGTTTCTTGCACAGTTCACCACGCCATCCCGAAACCTGCTGCAGAACATGAGCAAGCTCTGCAAGTTCTCAACCAGTCTGTCATTGATCTGGTCGCAGCGGCTGGGCATTCTAGGACTGGGATCTGACAGGCAGATCGCATAGTTGTCGAGACTCCAGTAGTGTGTGACCATCTCCGCTGCTTCAAAGGGCTTTAGAGCGGTGGAGAGGGCAGCTCTTAGATTGCAGAAGGCGACAAGCGTCTCTTTTGTGAGCACTTCTTCCCACGAGTTGAACTCGAACGTCGCTTGGACAAAGGCAAACACTAAACACAGAGAGCGAAACATGGACTGCGTTCGTCCGTTCGTCCGTCCGTCCGTCCGTCCATCCGTCCGTCCGTCCGTCCGTCCGTCCGTCCGTCCGTCCGTCCGTCCGTCCGTCCGTCCGTCCGTCCCCTCACTATCAGGAGTGTCTGTGCGGAGCTGCGAGCACGGCGTCGGGTCGAATCTCGTTGCAATCGCTTTGCTCCACTTTTCTCTCTGTGAATTCTGTCCAACCGCACTGCCAGTGCCAACTACAAAGGCTGGATGCATTGTCCAGGTTTGCGACGGTGTTTGTCTGCCGACGATGCGTTTGTTGGACACGTCGGTGCCTCGCGTCTCGAAACCCTGGAAGCGCAGGCGCATGGTACATTTTTATTGTCAGCCGTCATCATTCAATGGGTCCACCAAACCTTCGGCTACCCGGGGAACTATTGGAGAATTTTTGATAGGTACCCATTTCTGGTACATGAATTCCCTCGCTCCAGTGTGCCCTCCGGCATCCTTCTATCGGGTCCAAACAACCCTCCCCCACCTCTCCATAAGAAATTGTCACTTTCGGCCAGCAGCAGATTACCAACACGTTACATTACCATAACTGCGAACAAAAGATCGAATGAAACACTTACAGTACCTTTCTCGGTTCGAAAGAGGGCAGACTGCCGAAACAGATGCCAGGCAGAGAAATCACAATGGACAGCGCGCCGCTGAAGCAGAGAATCCAGAACGGGTACCTCTGCAGCTTGTCCGCATACCTGCATTGCGAATTTTGTGGTGGTACCGTACCTATAAACCTGTAGGGTCGTGCAGGGGCGCAACTCGCCAAAAGTGTTTCGCACTCCAATTTGTTCGCTGCGCATTCAGGGACTTTAATTTCAGAAGACAGTCTCAATTTGCACGCACCACTTGCTCGCTTGCGCCAGCCGCACTTTGCCCAACTTCCACTCTATCCTTTCCATGTTTTTTAAGCTGTTTGCTTTCCTTGCTTGGGTTTTCCGGGCTCCCAAAGGAGGTTGCTGTAGAAACTCAAATGCGTTAGTCACCAATTTGCGGTAACCACAGCGCAACTGGGCCGCTGTGTTACCTCGCTGGATCGTTACACAGTGGCCGCTCTCCGTTCAAGGCGAAAAAAGCGAGTTTGATGACCTCACGAAAACTCAGTAACCCGCTGCCGCTTGACACTCTGATGCGCAGCGGGGGCGGGCGCGCAGTCGCCTAGGCTCGAATTAGCCAGTTTCAAACTCGACCGGTGACTCAGACGCATGCTTTCTCAGAATGTTGAAGCGAACGCACGATCATGCGTGAGTAAAGAATCTCGCTAGGGTGCGGATCTATTACGGACTGCCGGACTATTGGAGGAAATTCGATACGGTATCGCATCTTGCAGTACGCTAGCACCGCCTCTGAAAACGCTTACCGTAGTTGCATTCTACAGACAGGTACGCATACCTGTAACTTAGGGGGGGGGGGGTTGGGAGCCTCGCTGAATTTTTCCAACTCTCCCCCCCAGAATTTTCCCAAGGGATTTTCACTCAGTCTAAAACGATAAAAGTGAGCAAATGTTGGTGTATTTCCGTGCTTTTCAGTGTTATATGACCATAAAACAGCTAAATAACACTGTTTAGACGCTATTTATACCGATTTTTGACCAAAAAGTACCAGTATAAGTCAAAAAATGGCTGGCTACCCCCCAATTTTTGCTCCAGACACCCCCCCCCCCACAGAATTCGGCCAGTTACCCCCCCCCACTCTTCCAGACCCGGTTACAGGTATGCAGGTACGTACTATTTGTGTAGACAAATGGTTGGCCATTTAGGTATCTATCGCTAGTTTCATACGGCTTTATCTTGAGCGCTTTGAAACGAATGTGCTCGATATCTTAGGACAGGTGCGTATGTTGTAGCCACACATCAATGGAATTTGATCGCTAACAAAAATGAGATGATAATGATGATAGATCACTAGCTAGTATCAATTTCAAGCAGAAGATTCGAGCCGATTCTTGGCAAAATCACGGTTGCAAGCATGCCACTTTGCACACGTGCACGCACGCACGCGCCATCGTATAGGCAAAGTACAGTACAGTACAGTACGCTACCATTAGGGCGCTTTATTTACACGCACTGCGTTTGGATACATTGAATACATTGTAGAGAAAATAGAATCTCATGTACCTTGCGACCTACCTTGTTATTCTGGTGCGCCTTTTCAGTTGCCTAACACTCAAACAAAGACGAGAGAAAAATGTCGCACTGAAAGGGAAACCTAAGTCCATTGTACCATTGTACAATTGTACCATTGTACGGAGAGAAGCACACCTTAATATTTTAAATGCGTCGACGCTCAGTGCTCAACTGTTAAATACGAAAAACAACGCGTCACACGCGTCATTTCGCGCGTCACAACAACGCGTCATTTCTTACAACAGTGATCCTATGTAATCTTTCAATGAATTAAGCTACATTTCCATACTTTGATCTCAATTCCCATGTGGTTGTACAGGGTGGGCCATTATGCATCAAGTCTCGATGTTGTTGTCCGTGACGAGACTTTACCAAATATTCAACAAAATCAGTTTACATTTCAACGCTTCAACACGCTCACAGTGCACCTCACACACCGACGCAGCCTGAACTTTCAAATGCGACTAGCACTGCAGCAAACGGCGCTACCAAAGTTTTACACAGCGGGCAAGCGACGCGACCCCAACACCATTCCCGATTAGCGTGAGATTAGCGATTAGCGTGAGATTCTTTTGAACGAGGCAGATCTACATATTACAACCAACGTTCAAAAGTAAATTCCAAAGTGACGCGCAAACTGTTCGCGGTGGGACAACGATAGCTTGCCAGTCACGGAATCGGAATTCACGAACTTTGTGGAGAAGTACGGGTAGCGGGTGGCGATGCAGCTGTATCTGCAGTGGACCACCATTGCGCGGAGCTGAGTCGAGTAGCGCTGCTGCCCAGGGATCCAGAAGCGCTCGCTGTGGACGAACACGAGATCTTCGGGCGCCACGGTGGTAGACGGTAGCGCCAACTAAAATGGTTCTCACACTTTGGCCGTCCCTAAACCCAAACCCTGTCTGGCCGAGTGGGAGGGGGGGGGAGGTAAACGACTGTTCAAGAGACGGGGCCGTGGCGTAGGCCGTGGCGTCTTGAGTCGACGTCAGAACAAACGCAATCGGCACGAGAGCGTCTTTGCCTACAATTGACCAATGATTGACTAGTTAGCTCACAGAGTTTCGAAATGAGGCTACCGTTTTTCCGATTCTTCACAACTGGGTGTTTGACCCAGCAGCCAACAAGACCAATGTCGGCGCCGGCTATCTTATACGTCAAGTCCAGGTACATGGGTCTCTTCATGTGAAGCTGTTGCTGAGCCTCAGCACGAATAACGCACGTCCGCTTGAACGTGTTCATCATATTCTTGTCACCTGAGCAGAAAGGCAGCGGCATAGCAATGGCAAAACATGAATTTCAAGCTACTATTATACCCAAAAAAATAAAAAAGCAATTCTCTCCTTTCATATTTTTGTCTGGCTGGGCGTGGACGACAAATCCCCCCACAGAAATGGACGCCAAGAGTTTGTTGAAGTCAACAGCTGCCCGCTGTCCACACGGATCCGTCCTCAACGCCCCGTCTCTCACCCTTGAACAGTTGTAAGCCTAAAAGACTGACTGTCATAAGATCTGGATCAGTGACGACTTTAACAAATCAGAACCTGGGCGCGGTTCCTGGCCAACTCTGAAGGGCCGGCTGCGTTGAGAAGTCCACCGGCGACGTCCAACGTCGCCTGGACGTTGTGACGGGGCGGCATGTGCTTGCTCCGCTCCTTCATCTCGTCCAACACGCTCGGACGCGTGCGGTAGAACGGAGTCTCGGCCTTCTTGCTCCCCTTGTATGCACTAGGCTTCAGCTCAGTCAAAGGTTCACGCCCAGTGTACCTACAAATGTGTCTTGTAAGTGAAGTAAACAGTGTCTTGATAGTCGCACGCACACAAAAAGTGTTTCAACTACAACAATTCCCACCTGTATGATATCAAGGCGAGCTTCGGTTGCAGGCCGTTCTGGGCGTTTTCTTCCAACAGAAAGACACGCTTCTGGAAATTATCATTGGCCACATCAGGGTGAGAGTACTTGTTTCGACTGAGTCTCCACTTCCACCCATTTTCTGCATCCAACTTGTGTTTTCTTCCACTTTTGAGGTCTGCCCATCGCATATGCACAAGAGATTAAAAAAAACTTCAATGAAAATCTTTTATATGCACAAGTGCAATGCGCGAGCGTGGGGGGGGGGGGGGTTGGGTTAAGCGATTTTTTTAATAAAAATAAATAAGAATATAAATAAAATATTCACGTGAAATTTCGATGCTTGCAGCCCATTAGACAAATCCCGAATTACCCCTCATCTGTTCTAAAAATTGGTGATTTACCCCCCAATCCCAAGTTCCGTTTATGAGGACAAAATAAATAAAATTTATATTAATATACACCACACCAGTATATATGCGATGGGCTCCTGCTGTCAGGAAGCGGTAGTAGCGTTGGCCCTGGCCCCACTTTCCATAGGAGTCGGCATATAGGTCCAGCGGATTAGCCAGCGATTGGCAGTCGACGAGAAAGGAGCACTCGTTCAAAGCAGCAGGCAAGCTGAGAGGCACTTTGCGAGCCGCCGCAAACTCGCTGAGTTTTCCGCCGGGCAACAGCACACACAGTGCGTCGTCTACCGAATCCACAAAGTGCGGCTTCAGCAAGCCCTCCGAGCTGATGTTGTCGTTTGGTTTGTCGCCGTTCATTTTCTAGCACAGTTTCTCTACTCTACATTCAACTTCAAAAAGCGAAACCGCGGCGAGCATGTGGGGCGCGCGTTGTTTAGTATTTAACAGTTGAGCATCGAGAGTCAACGCGTTTAAAATATTAAGGTGTGCTTCTCTCCGTACAATGGTACAATTGTACAATGGTACAATGGACTTAGGTTTCCCCACTGAAATAACAAAGCTCTCGTGCACATGGTTCACATGGAAAGAGTTTTATCGTTGTGCACCTTTTATCGTTGCAATTGAAAAGGATTTGGCTTTTCATAAAGTCGTTTGCAAAATCCGCAATTGTTCCGCAGAAATGCTAAATTTTATGCTGCTGTTTAGTCGGCAGGGCAAATTGCGCCTGCAAAAGTGGTACGTGGCCCATCCGGACAAGTTGAAAAAGAAAATCATTCGCGATTTGACCACGATAATTTTGTCGAGAAAACCGAAAATGTGCGCATTTTTGGAGTACAAAGACCTGAAGGTGGTCTATAAGAGGTTGGTTGCACTAGAGAATTTTATTAATAAATCCTGATGCAAATGGGAAAATCACCGATTTTCAATTTCTTCCTTTGTGTGTACCGTATTTATTTCCATTTTTTTCTATGGTGCCCTCTGTATTATTTTCAGAAAATTCTGACGCCTCAAAAATTCTCTCTGAGTCTCTGGGGGGCGTGTCTAACGCATTCTCCGGCATTCAGCGGACGAATTATAAAAAAAAGAATAAATCAGATAATTTAAAATTTTCATTTCAGGTACGCGAGCTTGTATTTCTGCTGCGCCATCGACGACGCCGACAACGAACTGATGTGTCTCGAGACGATTCATCGCTACGTGGAACTCCTCGACAAATACTTCGGCAGCGTGAGTTCGTACGTTCGCTCCGTACCCTCGTACGTGTGTAGGTGTTGGTGGCTTGCAATGCCGCCCTCTCTCCCGCGCAATCATTAAATTAAATAAGTGTAACATTTTATGTGCCAGCCAAAAAGTACCAGTATAAGTCAAAAAGCAAAAAGTGGTCGGCTACACCCCCCCCCCCCCAATTTTTGCTCTGGAGACTCCCCCCCCCCCAGAATTTGGCCATTTAGCTCCCCCCCCCACTCTGCCAGACCCGGTTACAGGTATGCTCATGAGAACTGTGCGCTTTGTTGAGGCTGTCCACAGTTAGGCTTTTCAGGTCTGCGAGCTGGACATAATCTTCAACTTCGAGAAAGCCTACTTTATTCTGGATGAATTTTTGCTGGCGGGGGACATTCAGGAGACGAGCAAGAAACAGGTCCTCAAGGCGATCGCCGCTCAGGATCTGCTTCAGGAGGTATACGGTAGTCGGCACGCATAGGCAGCGTATGGCCTAGTGGTAGAGAATCGGCCTCTCGCGCGTACGGTCCTGGGTTCGATTCTTGCTGGGAACACTAGAACGAGCATTTCCCTCTCTATGGATTTTCTCGTGCTGTCGCTGCCCCCCTAAATTCCAGATGGCGTTCTTCCAAGGTCTTTGGCTACTCGTAGCGTTGCCCCTAAGTCAACAACAACAGTCGGCACGGACGCACGAACGCGCACGCGCGCACGCACGCACGCACGTTGCAGGAGGAAACACCCGAGTCTCTATTTGGCGACTCCGGACTGGGCTAGAGATTTCGATTTCGATCTCTGCTGGGGATTTGGAAATGATTGGAAATGTCATTAGCGGAACCGTCGTCATCACACGAATATGAATGCGTTGTTGCTATTTTCGTGATCCCTCTATGCGCGCATTACCGTAAGACGTAAAGCGTGGAATCTGACAGGGTTTTTGCCACTGGGTCGGATATCTTTGGTCGTGAACCTTGCTGAAAATCCCCCCCCCCTGCTCCCCAACAGAATGAAACAAGCACAATGTAAAAATCGGCAGTTTCGCACCGAATTGCCCCTAAAAAGTGTTTTTCTCGCGTTTTGGAAGATTCCAAAAAAAGAGAATTTGTTGAGCGCCAATTTTGAATTTATAATATCCCCCCCCCCCTTCCCACCATGCCGTCGCCAATGCACACCACTACCACTAATTACTCTAGCGTTGTGACGCTTGCGTTACGGTGGCGTTCTGTTAAAATTGTTTTGCGAAATAAATCTGACAACTGCGTTTTAGTTTTTCTGTTGCTCATTTGTTTATTATTTGTGCGTTTTTGTTGGCTATTCTCTAAACGCAGGCGCATAGAGGTTTGTATTGCCTGAAACCAGTTCAGCGATCAAACCCCCTGCCAGTAGGACGAGAAAATGGATGGACCGTCTACTAGCACCGATGTTGTTTCGTTGCCTCACGCAAAAGTGTGTTTTCTCTATTTTTTTCAATCAAAACATGTTCAAATTCTGTGTTTTGATTCAGCTTTCGAATGGGCAAAGTCACAGCAGGCGGCAGATCGGCCGCCAGGCAGCGTCTCGGGTCCTTCGTCTCCGAAAAGTCGTGGACGCCGGCAAAAGGCTGGCGAAAAAGCGCAATTTCTATGCGGTGGGCTCGAACCGGCGACTTTTTGATCGGTACGCCGGGACGGTCGAATCCCACCGCGCCATTGCAGTCGATGCGGCCCATTCTGTCGCTTGCCGAGTGGCTGAGTTCGACAAACTCGACAGGCGTCGTCAGCGGCTCCTCCACGCAGCCGACAGCGGTCGAGCTGCGTCGACGCCGACGCGTCGTCGCTGTCGACGAGACGCTGAAGCGGCTGCTGGCCCTGGACGACGACCAGCTGTCGGCGGCCGACGTCTACGTCAAACCTGCCGACGAGGACCCTCTCAGAGGTCTGTGTCGCCGAGCGCAGTGCTTGTTGTTGTTGGATTAGGGGCAACGCTAGGAGGCCATCAATGGCCCATATGGCATACCCATATCCATGACACCTTCCTGTCTAGGGCCGCGCAATTAGCCAAAGACCTTCGGAAGAACGCCATCTACAATCTAGGGCAGCGATGGCACTAGAAAATCCATCGAAAGGGTAGTCCTCGGGCTAGTGGGTCCATCAAGAATCGAACCCAGGACCTTGTGCGCAGGAGGCCGATTCTTTACCACTAGGCCATACGCTGCCCCCGAGCGTCGTGCACCACCGACAGAACAGTTTGACACGACCAACACACCGCAGGACAATCAACTACTGGGCGGCCATCGCTGTTGTTTTAACGCTCGAAGAACTTAGGTGGGGCGCCACGCCTATCTGTGACAATTTCTACCTCCTAGGAAGAATGGGCCGTCGCGTCGGCCAGACAAGGAGAGCGGGAATCCCTTGCCCGAGGGGGTTAGTAACTCGGTGGTACGCGGTCTACGCGGTGAAAGTCGACCTCCCCCCCAACTTAGCTGAGACGACGCCGACTGCAAGCAAACCGACGCAGAAAGTTTAGAGCGCCGACGCCGACGCTTCGCCGCGGGCGGCGGTGCGGTCGACGGCTGTCTGTCAACGGCCGAGCCGCTCTCGATCGAGCAGCCCTCGACCCCTGCGGCAGTGCCAACTCCCGCTGTCGTCAAGTCGTCAGGATCTGCCTCCTCTGTCGTCAGGTCGTCCCCGGCTGTCAGCAGGAACGCCGTCGAGAAGGCAGCTCGTCTGGTACTGTCAATCAATCGGTGCTTCGATTGATGCAAGCACCGACGCAATACAGGGATCATAAAGCAGGCACGAGGGTCGATGCATTTTAACACAACCACTATTCCTGAGGGGTTCTCTATCCGCCAGGAAAGGTGTGAAGACCCCACCTGGCACGCATTTCGAAGCCCCGCCCGATACCGAAGCAATTTGGTCGGTTCTGCCCAAGGGACTTCTGTAATGCAGTGCAGTAGTGCCGTGCCAGCGGGTTTCGAACCAGCGACCCCGCGATCGTTAGTCCGTCGTCTCCGTGTCCCTATCTGTTTGCCTAATTTCCGCCTGCCGAGCTTATGCCTTCTTCAGGAGAACGATGTAGTGCAAGAGGTGGCCGCCCTCCGCCGCCAGGGCAAGTGGTCGGGGGCGCTGCTGCCTCTCTGCGCCGAGCCCGAGCGGGCGGTCAGTCACTGGGACTACGTACTGCGGGAGGTCAAGTGGATGCAGATGGACTTCAAGCGGGAAAGTCGTCTCAAGATGGCCAACGCCAAGAGGGCGGCGGCGGCCGTGGCGAGGCGCCACCGAGAGAAGGAGATGGCCGAGCAGAGGGCCAACAGGGAGAGGGAACGCGACAAGAGACGGCGAGCTGGACAGCTGGCCAAGATCGTCCGGCAGTTCTGGTCGGGAAAACTGGTGTTTACGCGAGCGTGCGTGCGTGCGTGCGTGCCGGTCTAGCCTAGGTCCTGGGCGCACGCACACCAGCACCATCACCACCAAAATGTCTTATCCCAGGGTTTGCCGGGGTAGTCTTTAGACTTGCCCCTCCCACCTCTAGACTCCCTCCTCCCCTCTCTCTGTCCTCAGAAGCCATCAGCGCCGCCTGAGGTGCCAGTGCGTGCGTGCTTGCTGCTTCGCCCATCATCGGGCAGCCCATTATTCCAGGTCCCAGCTGGACAAGTTGGTGCACAAGAAGCGCGAGGCGATCCTGGAGGCGCAGAGACGGCGCGCCCTCAATCGCCATCTCGACATGGTCGTGGGCGCCACGGAGAAGCTGACCACGCTCGTGGAGGAGGGCCTCCAGACGACGACGGCGGGGGCTGCGGCCTCGGCCGGCGGCACCCGTCCGCCCTCCGCGGCCACCACCGTCACCGATTCGCGTCAGGTGACCGGAGAGAGCATGAATCACTCGTCTCCCCCCCCCAGTTATTTATGAATCCGCCTTGAGAGTTCGTAGAAACTAAAGGGGTAGGCAAAATGCGCCCTGGGGCAAGCAAACGGCTCCTCTTATGCCTTGTGTTCTCAGGGTCTGGAGGCGGAGACGGAGGAGGGCGACGAGGCGATGATGGCGGAGGCGGAGGGGGACGTGGAGGACGAGGGCCGAGACGTGGCGACGCCCGAGGAGCAGGAGGACGACGAGGCGGACATCTCGGACGCGAGCGAACTCGACGACCCACTCGAGAGGGAAGAGGAGGTCAAGTGCCTTCACGTCGAGGTACGTGCGCGCCTGCATGCGTGCCAGTGTGTGTCAGCACGTGCGTGCCTGTCGGAGCGGCTGCCTGTCAGTGGCGAGCACTTCTCTTTCCATGGATTTTCTCGTGCTGGCGCTGCCCTGGGTTACAGACTCTAGACCCCTGAAAGGGGTTGTGGAGGTGGGCTATGCCATATGGGCCACTCACCGGCCCCCTAGCGTTGCCCCTAATCCAACAACAACAACAACAACGTGTCTGTCAGTGAGAGTGTGCAGCTGCCTGGGCGCTGAGCCGACCCAGCCGCTTGCAGGCAAACCTGGGTCTGGAGGCGCTATTCGAGAGCCTGTCGGCCGATGCGCTCACCCATTGGACCGGCGTCGAAGGCGCTGCCGCCGACAACGGCGTCGAATTGCCGGTGTCGACATTCGTCGACAGGTCTGCCGTCGGCAGCAGCGTCGACACCAGCCGACCGCCCTCCTCCTCGGCCGTCACCACGACCTCGACGGTCACTGTCGACGACACGCCGTCGACATCCGACGACGACGATGACGTCATTGATGGCGAAGGGGAGGAGGAGGAGGCAGCTGTCGACACTGCCGATGGCCCGACGACGACGTCGACAGATGCCGACGCGCCAGCCGCTGACGCCGACGGCGAGGAGAAACTGACGAGGGTGGCGCAACAGGCCGAGGACTTCCAGCCCAAGGGATTCACGCTAGAGACGACGGCGGTAGGCGGGGGGGGGGCGTTTATTGGAGGCATTCGATTGGCCAGCTCAGCTGATGGACCCGACCCTGGGGAAGGCTCCCCACCACTCCGAAGTATTTTCTGAAGCTTTCTCGGCCTTTCTGGGTTGACGATATGGTAGTTTTGGGTTCTCGTCCCCCCCCCCCCCCCAACATAAGGCACGAATCAAGACCCCGGTGCGCCCCCCCCCCCACTCTCGGCCAGCGCCTATGAAGGGGGGGGGGGTCCCCATTCACTACCACTTGGGGTCATATTTTCTCTATGCGTCGACCTTGATCGGGTCGTGTTCCGTTCGTGTGCTCGCGCATAGTACAGCGCGAACTGCACTGCTCCGGTGTTCCAGGTGAAGACGCCGGTGCCGGCGCTGTTGCGCGGCGGCCAGCTCCGGGAGTACCAGCAGGTCGGTCTGGACTGGCTGGTGACGCTGCAGGAGCGCCGTCTGAACGGCATTCTCGCCGACGAGATGGGTCTGGGCAAGACGATCCAGACCATCGCGCTGCTGGCGCACCTGGCCTGCGCGCAGGGCAACTGGGGCCCCCATCTGGTGATCGTGCCCTCGAGCGTGCTGCTCAACTGGGAGCTGGAGCTGAAACGCTGGTGCCCCGGCCTGAAGACGCTGACCTATTACGGGCAGGTCAAGGAGCGGAAGCTGAAGCGGCGGGGTTGGCTGGCGCCCAACGCGTTCCACGTTTGCGTCACGAGCTATCAGCTGGCCGTGCGCGACGTCCGCCTGTTCAAGACGCGCAAGTGGCAGTACCTGGTGCTGGACGAGGCGCAGAACATCAAGAACTTCAAGTCGCAGCGCTGGCAGACCCTGCTAAGGCTGAACGCCCAGCACCGCCTCCTGCTGACGGGCACGCCGCTGCAGAACAGCCTCATGGAGTTGTGGTCGCTCATGCACTTCCTCATGCCCACCCTCTTCGCCAGTCACAACGACTTCAAGCACTGGTTCAACAACCCGTTGGCAGCCATGGCCGAGGGCACGCACCGATTCGACCAGGCAACCGTCGACCGGTGCGTGTCTGTCTCTGAATTTCTCCGTACGCGTGGTGATGTACGTCCGCCTGTCCATGTCCATAGACGTGCCCGGCCGGACCCTATAGCGAAAGACCTTCGAGATGCCCCCCTCCCGGATTGGTCTTCGTCTAATTTTAGCGTAAAAAGGGAACACACCCGGCTACCTTTGGCAAAAAGCAGCAGCAGCAGCACTCAGAAATGGTCTTCAGGTCACGATTGGGACATTTCTACTGCTTAGGCGGAAAGTAGCGTTCCGGTACGATTTTAAAATGCGTAGAATCCATCCTGATTACCCCCCCCCCCCCTTTTTGTTGGTCGGAAAAATGGCGTCTACCTCCTACTCCCCGGCCCGCTTTCCTGCTTTGTTCCATTCCATTTATCCGACTGATTCCTTTATTGGCTGTCCGTCCGTCTGTCCTTGCTCGCTCGCTCGCATCTCAACGGATGCACGCGCAGACTGCACAAGACGCTGCGTCCGTTCCTGCTGCGTCGTCTGAAGGCGGACGTGGAGCGGCAGCTGCCGCAGAAGTTCGAGCACGTCGTCGGCTGTCGGCTGTCGAAGCGGCAGCGCTTCCTCTACGACGACTTCATGTCGCGGACGGCGACGCAGACGCGTCTGAGGAGCGGCAACACCCTGTCCATGCTCGACGTGCTCATGCAGCTGCGCAAGTGCTGCAACCATCCCAATCTCTTCGAGCCCAGGCCCGTGCTGGCGCCCTTCGTACCCTCGCGACGCCTGGAGCTGGCCGCGCCCTCGGCGGTCTGCTATCTCGTCGACAGGGAGCGCGACGACGCCTGGAGGGCGTGCGACTGGCTGCCGAGGGTGCGCATGGCAGGAGAGACGCAAGAGGTCGAGCTAGCAAGCTTCGAGGACAAGCCGGACGAGAAGGACCGGTCGACCGGACGAGGCACGCTCGACCGGTCGGCCGCCGCCGCCGCCTGGGTGCGCGCCCGCCTGCCTTCGGCGACCGCGCTCAAGCTGGAGCTGGACGACCGGGCGCCGCCCCTCTTCGAGATCGAGCCGGCCCACCTGCGCCAGTTGCGCCCCACCGGCGGCGCCTTCCTGCTGGGCGTCGACAGGAGACACAGCGTCGCCGCCAGGCTGCCCGTGGCCCCTGCCGGCGGCCCTCGCCAACCGCAGCCCCCGCCCCTGGTCTTCCAGGTGGACCGCTCGGACGGCCTCGAACCGCCCCGCCTCCTGCCCGCGACGACGGCTCACGCGCCGACGCGGCCCGCGCCGCCGACCGTCCGACAGATCTCCCTGCCGTCGCGGCCCTTCGTCGCGGGCAAGGCCGTCTTCCGGGCCCGTCTGCAGCTGAACCACTCGGCGGCGACGACCCCGGCGCCGCGACACCCGGCCCCAGTTGCGTCGAGGCCCATCATCGTGAATCTGACGCCCCAGTCGATGGCCGCCGCCCGCCGGCCCGGCCCGGCCCTCGTGGTCAACGGGCCTTTGAAAGCAGAGGAGCAGCAGCAGCAGCAGCAGCAGCAGCAGCAGCAGCAGCAGCAGCTGCCGTCGCCTCCTGTTCTGAAGAAGATGAAAGTGGACTCGGAGCAGCCGGCGCAGCCCCCTTCCGCTCCCGTGGTCGTCAAGAGCGAAGATCGCATGGACGATCAGCCGTCGACCTCTGCGGACTCCCTGCTGGCCGCCAATGACTCGGAGTACCTACTGGTGAGCGTCCTTGCTTTACTCGACTTTATTCGTGGTAACGACACCGCCACACAGCAAGTATGCCGTACTCGATCACTGGGGTGGATTGAGCTGGTCCGACATGTACAGTGAAAAACAACGGTTTGGGTCGGCTCGAATAGTCTGATCGGACTTAATCGATTTTTCTCCTTGAGTTTTGCCGAATATATTTGCAGCCCGAAACGTTGGACCGTCGCCAGCGCTGGCAAGAGTCGAAGTTGGAGCGTCTGAAGCGGATCAACCGCGGCCGCTGGCGGCACAGTGCTCGGCCTGTCTACTCCACTGGTTTGGACAATTGTTTTTTTCTTTCCGATTCAGAAATGCAGGTAAATGTGCGTTTTTGCAGGCCTATTGGAGATTCTAGAGTGCTGTCATCCCAGGCACCGCCACCGCCAGGGCCATCACTGCGAGCACGCGGCTGTGGAGGGGCTCAGACAGCTGTGGACGCGCCTGCTCGACCAATTCTCAGTGCAGGACTATTTTCGGTGAGTCCCCGAACTGAGACAGCACACACCACATGGCATGGAAAGTGGTGTACACCATAGTTGAGAGCTATCAGATTCGAAACTGTGTGGGCACCCGTCCTCCCTCCCCCTCCCCCTCCCACCCTAGGCGCCCAATTTGCTTACCCGCCGCCCCATACCCCCCTCCCATGACGGAATGCTCGGAGCGATTGGGTGACATTTCGCCCCCCGACATTTCGCCCCCCCGACATCTCGCCCCCGACATTTCGCCCCTACGTCATTTCGCCCCCCCCGACATTTTGCCCCTGCGACATTTCGCCCCCCGTCAATTCGCCCCCGACATTTCGCCCCCGAGAAGTCGCCCGCTACCACTGCATGTTGCACTTGTCCGCAGTTGCGATTGCGGTGTCTGCAGCAGACATGGCGGCAAGTTCTAAGTCGAGCGTCCAGCGTCCATGCGATGTCGGCTGGAGATTGGGCAGAGCCTGTGTTGTATCTTTGGTTCCTCCCAATTTTGGTGTGCACCAAAACAAAGGCTATCCCAATCGTGGTGCGTAAATGTGAAGGCAGGTGGAGTCGGGAGTGATATAGTCTCATTTCGGAAAGTGTACCTGCAAACTCTGCACGGATGAAGAACTGCAGACTAAAACTAAAATTGGACACAACAGCGGCGAACTGCTGGCGTGCCTGTACGTGCGTGCGTTCGTGCGCGCATACCTGTACGTGCGTGCAAACGTGCGTGCGAGCGTGCGTGCAAGTATGCACGTCTAAGCCTAAGCCTAGGACCAGTAGATGACCAGTAGATGCACAGGTGGCGTGGGCTGAAATAGCAGGGGGCGAAATGACGGGGGGCGACATGTCGCAGGGGCGAATTGACGGGGGGCGAAATGTCGGGGGGCGAAATGTCGTAGGGGCGAAATGTCGGGGGCGAAATGTCGAGGGGCGAAATGTCGGGGGGCCAAATGTCGCATCACCCTCGGAGCACGTCTCTCTGATTGTACTGGTATACCTTGGGAAAAGATGGGTGAGTGATTTGTGAGCACAGTATAGTGGCTTTGGACCAAAGCATTAGTTCCCCAGCGCAGGTTTTCTGTATTGACACTACACAGTGTAATTGTGCATGTGTGACCAACTTTGTGAAGGAACCCCTCTTGTTCAGCTTTTCCCTCTACGTCGAAAAAGTCATGTTGGCCAAGAATTGCGAACCGGGCATTGTTCTCGCTGGCAACTGCCTCAAGAACCACTATTACGTGGAGCAGAACAAGAAGCTCATGCTGGAGGCGAATGCCCTAAGGCGAAAACTCGACACGGAAGTACCCGGTCACGTATCAATGCAGCTGCTCTTCCCTGAACTGAGGCTCATCGAGTACGACTGTGGTGGGTCCTAACGCAATCAGTTCACTTGAGGACTGCACTGCAACTGGAATTACAACACCTGAATCGATCACACCAAGTAGTAAATCAATCGATCGCCCTTCTCCACAGTTCCCTGACTGTCTCTAGTTCTCTGGACTGAGAGCTGAGGGTCGCCATAGTAGGATACGTGCCCATTTGCGAGTTGCACCATCAGCCAGTCTCGGACTTTGATGTGGCACTGCCCTGACGCAGCATCCACTTTTGCTGTGTACGTCTCCAGAGCTTCTCCAGATACCGTGGCTGAATTGTCTATGGCCACTGTAGCCTGCTTGCAAGTACCAGTTGCAGTGATTTTTCCATTGCCAGTACTTTGCAGCATGCACTTGTCCGCTGTCATTGAGAGTGTTACTTGGCCTAAACTGTTGTCCTTTTCCATTCTTTGCAGTGTAAACGTTTACTGTGACGCACCTGTATTTCCATTGTCACCTTCTCTCGTCACTTGTATCGTAATGGGCTGCTTGAAGCCTAGAGTTGTGCCTGAGGCAGTCACTATGTTGCTGTCTCAGTGGCGCTGGTGCAACCCAACTACCTGAGTTACCTTGTAAGGTTTTTGGTGAACTAGACTCTACAACAATCTTTATGATGTTGCGTTATGCATTAAATATCGTTATTTGCAGTGTCGTGATTTGCACTAGTGCCTGTGCTGGCAGATATTCTCTTAATGGTGTCCATGTCGACTGTAAGCAGGAGTTTGTTTACACAGACTTCATCTTCAGGGCACTGGAATTCTTTCTTGCCAGTCTTGTACACCATTTGTATAGTCATTGCTTTGTCGTCAGAGTAGTCCAGGTTGACGTCCATGCCACTCCTCCAATTGCTGTCAATCTGCCAAGTCAGCTCAGGCTTGGCACCTGCCGCTGTGGGTGACAATTCCACGGTTGTTTCAGCCCTGTTTGTGAGCATCTCAAATTGTTCAACATTCAGTGGCACAGTTATCATCTTGCCACTGCCTTTTCCTAGAACATTGCTAAAGTGCTCAACCAATCCTGTTGTGACTAAGCTAATTAGCTAACTAACCTGAACCTCCTCCATTCTTTGGAAAGCACCCATGTGCAGTGTTGCATGCCCAGCAAACTGTAAGAGCTGCAATAAGTAGAGTCCTGTTCATATTTGGTACGCAAACTTTCTTGATGGGCTGCACAGTCTGCATGCAGAATTATGTAAGCCAATGCCTTCACCTTTGCTAGAAAATCCACTTTGCAGCACATGCACATACGCAGTAAGAAGGCGTTAGCACAAACGCGGGGTGGCCTTATCTCTTGGTCATCAAGGGTCTTCCTAACACATTCTGCGTTGTCCACAGAATTGGTTTGGGTGTGGCCCGTGTGCTTGGGCGTGGAAGCGTACTAAATGTCGTCAGTATGTAGTGGCACACCCACGAAACATTCTCGTGACATAACGTAATACGATGACTGCTGACCATTTTGAAAATGAAAGGTACACATAGGGTTCATGTTTGTAATCGTTGCCCCATTGTCCATATGCTAGCACATGTCATGCTAGTGACAGCAGCAAGCGCAGCCAAATGGAATGTGCATGCACACACACATGAATATGACGCCTTTTCAACATTGAATGCCTGCAACATGCACGCACACATCACTCTCATTCAGTCATTCGCTAATGTCCTGTACTCGTACTCACAGACACGTATATTCGCATCTTTAAAGGCAAACTCCAAGCGTTGGCGACCCTGCTGCGTCGACTGCACGCCGAGAAGCACCGCGTGCTCGTCTTCACGCAGATGTCGCGCATGCTCGACGTGCTCGAAGCCTTCCTCTGCTACCACGGCTACAAGTATCTCCGTCTGGATGGTGCCACCAAAGTCGAGCACAGACAGGTGTGTGTGTGTGTGTGTGTGTGTGTGTGTGTGTGCGTGCGTGCGTGCGTGCGTGCGTGCGTGCGTGTGCATCGTCAGCCCCTCTGTACTGTACCCAATTGTGGCTGGATTGGGACCCAGAATGGAGACATTTTGAACCGTAGTAGCGTATGGATGGGCACCTTTTTGGCGAAATGCGCGTGTTTTGAATTCTTTTTATTGTTGCTCTCTTCTTTCCAACCCCAGTCCCCTCGACCCACACCCGCCCACCCAGCCGCATCCCCGCCCAGTTACAGGCAGGCTGGTTAGTAGACCCCATGGCGAATCGTACGTTCCCCTCTAGCGCCGCCTTTCCCCAATTCCTTTCGACCACGGAAGTCGCCCAAGAGATTCGTATTCGTATATTCAAGAGATTCGTATTCGCACCGTATTCTCGTCGACTGTCGGTCACACTACATCAGTGTGATTTAAGTTGTCATTGTTGTTTCTCGCCGCAGTTCCTCATGGAGCGGTTCAACAACGACGAGCGCATCTTCTGCTTCATCCTGTCGACGCGCTCCGGAGGGCTGGGCGTGAACCTGACGGGCGCGGACACGGTCGTCTTCTACGACTCCGACTGGAATCCCACCATGGACGCGCAGGCGCAGGATAGGTGCCACCGCATCGGACAGACAAGAGACGTGCACATCTACAGGTTAGTGCGTGCGTGCGCGCGTGCCGGCGTGCGTGCATGTCTGTGCGTGCGTGAAGCGAGCACTGAGTTGCGTATTCGATTTTGCGAAATATTTTTCAAACGTTTCTTTCATTTTTAGACTGATCAGCGAGGCGACCATCGAGGAGAACATCCTGAAGAAGGCGCGTCAGAAGCGCAAACTGGGCCAGATCGCCATCGAAGACGCCGGATTCACGACCACCTTCTTCGACAAGGTCTCTTCTGTTTGTCTGCCACACTTGTTGTTTGACAGTCATTGGAGAGGGGGGGGGGGGTCTCAAAGCTGACCAGTAACTTGGGGTCGCAGAAAAGAAATCGTTCTAAATGCGTATTAGTGCTCAGCAGAGTTCTACTGTTGCTCGCAATCGACCGTACCTAAATGGTGGTGGTGGTATTTTGGTGTCGTTTTATCTTGGAAAACAGTGAAAGTCGCAATGTTGTTGTCAGTCTGGAGAGAAAGGGCATTTCAGGCTTCCTCGATCCGGGAGCTGTTCGAGGTGGACAACAAGGAGACCGATGCGGAGTCGACGGCTGGCGGCGACGAGGCGCCCACGACGACCAAGGACATTGAAAGGGTACATCATACCCCTCAAATGCTCTAGTAGTGCGTGCCCCTCTCGCAGTGTCTCCCTCCAACACTGTCTCCCTCTCCTCCAATAGTGTACGCTTAGCATGGGCTGACTCGCGCACCTACTGGCACGCACCAACTTACGAAAGCCCCACTGTGGCACACAGGCGATGCTGGAGCTGGAGGACGGGGACGACCGCGAGGCGGCGCTGCGAGCCGAGAAGGAGGACGCGACCCTCTTGGACTCGGCCGAATTCGGCCCCGCCGCCGTCGCAGCCGACGGCGGTCGACAACAGCAGACGTCGACGCTCGTCGACCAAGACCCAGACATGGCCGAGGCGGCCCGGCAGTTCGACAAACTCGTCGAGAAGGTACAATGTCGATGTTGCCTACATCCGAATTCCGAAAGGCTTTATGTATGCCATTTTTGCACTGACGAATTGTTATTCTTGCAGTTGCGACCGGTCGAGCGCTACGCCTGGCGCTGCAGAGAGCGCGAGGACGCTGACGACTTCGACCAGGAGCTCAAGCAAAACGAGGTACGGCATGGATACCCAGGGAAACCTGGTCAGTGGGGGGGGGGGTCATTCCGAAAGTCTTTCATGATACGGTCCGCCAGTGAGGGAGTATGGCTGGTTACCCCCCTTCCCATGGGCTCGTATGTAAGAGGTTGAGGTACAGCTGGGTGTGCGAGTAGCTTGTGCGTCCCTGCATTTGTTCCATGACAAAGTGCGTGGCAGGAGGCGCTGGAGCAGCAGAAACTGGACTGGCAACGACAGCACGACGAGGCCTGGAGTCGGCAGCGCGCCGAGTGGACCGCCGAAGAGCAAGACGACGACGAGTTCCTCTGCACCTACCCGGCGACTGCGGAGAATCTGGGCGAGGTAGAATCACCAATGGAAGACAGTCCTCCCCAGACTGAGACCGACAACCCACCGGCCACCTTTACCAAAATGCGTGTGGTCGGCAAGAAGAGACGTCGTCAGCAGGAGTCGTCTGATGACGATGAGAAGCTCGTCAAGTGGCGCAAGCCACCGCTGACGACAGCGGCGACAGGGGTGAACGTTGGTGGACAGCCTGTCCAGTGGCCAACAACCCACATTGTCCCAACAGAGCCTGGCAGTAGTGAAGACTCGCGAGCCAGCAGCCGCAGGGTTGGCAGACGCGCGTCGTCGATGGCGGCTGATGACAGACCCTCATCAGCCTCGCCATCGCCGTCAAAACGCACTCCCAGTCTAGGAATGTACGAGCGGCCCCGCCTCAGTTTTCGCCGTTAGCCCCACAGGCAGGGAGGGCTGCAGAGCACTCCTCTCTCAATTTGAAATGGTTTAATGGCTTCACTTCCGGTTCACGAAATGGTTTTTCGTTCTCTACCGTACGCGTTCTTACATTAACGGTACTTTCGAAGTTTTGAAATCTGTTGAAACGTCGCGTGCCGCTTTTCGTGTTTCTTCTCGAGTTGCGAGTGGCGTTGCTGAATGGAGAAGGCGCAATGACACTCTTGTACGTGACTGCATTGGGAGGCTTTTGCTCTTGCGGCGAAACTTTTGTCGTAAAGTTGCTTTCATATTTAAGTTCAAAACCTGAGATTCCGGGCAAAACGGCGTCCCAATGCAAGAGCAAGAGCGAGCCCTGTTCTCCTTGCGGCCAATGGACTCGACACTGAAACACACACATGTGTCCCTTGTCATTCAAGTGTAAAATCGGCCCGAAAGTTGGGAGATAGTTTTTTTGATTTCGAAATTACATTCACACTGCAGTTAAAAGCCAGATACCGTAAGTTCCGCAATAGTGCCCTCTCCCTGTTCCAGCTAGCCGAAGGTCGAACCAGTCTAGTGCCCCCTTTGAGCCTGGGAGCACTAACGAAAGTAACATCAGTTGGTTTTGTGTGTGACTATTTGCTACCAGACCAGTGCTTCTAAGAGTACATATTCACTGCATTTTCAGTATTAAATACGATGTAGTGACCGTTTTTCATGGTAAAAACCACTCCACCAGCCTCATTTTAGCGCTAATGCACCTCATTTTGCCTCTCTTTGACCAACATTTTATTTTCGAAATTGAAAAATCGGATTGCGAAACTATAGTACCCCTCTCCAATAGTGCCCCACATTCTCCCGATAATTAGTAGCCTCGGGTAACCGAAGGTTGAAACATAGTATTACCCCGGAAACTATTGAAGAATTTACAGTAAACAGTGCACCTTTCTGCTACTCCTCACACCGCTACCGCAGTATCGTTTACGCACAAAGCGCAACTACCACGTGCGTGTCGTGTTTTTTTCAGATGTACTACCCGTTCGAGCCTTCGGTGCTGATGCCGGTTTGTAGCCCTCTTTTCTGAGTGTACGCGCGCCCAAGGGAGTCGCGTAAACCCCCCCCCCCCCCCAGACTTGGACGCCACCCTCGCCACCGCCGTCGGACGAGGAGGAGCTCTTGGCGACCGTCGACCTCTACGTGCCTCCGCTTCTGACGTCCACCGATTACGGCTACCGGCCGAGCCTGATGACGGACGAGGAACTGCCGGCCGTTGTCTGCGAGTCGGCCGCCTACACCGACCTCCACCGGCCCCAGCCCGTCACGGCCGCGGCCGCCGCCCTCTCGCCCGCCAGGCCCGGCGGCTCTCTCGCCTCCTCGCCAGCCGCCCCCGTCTCGCCCAGGACGCACAGGGCCTCGGTCGACGGTGCGTCGCCGCGTCGCCCTCACGCGAGATGGCGGAGAATCGGCGTCGGCTTTTTCCAGAGGCGATCGAGGCGGTCTGCGGCCAGTACCGGAACCAGGCGGGCCAGTCGCCCCTGGCGGCCGCGCTCGCCGCTCCGCCCACGCCGCCGGCGCCGGGCGCGCCGGGCGCGGGCGGCCGGAAGCGGCCTCGCTCCTCCGTGGCCGGCGGCGTCGGCGGAGGCGGGCCGCAGGCGGCCGAGGCGCGCTGCTGGACGCCGCCGCCGCGCCACTGCGAGCTGGCCTGCTTCGAGCCCCCGGAGTGGAGCGTCGTCGAGGACGCGCGCCTCCTACGGGCCGTGCTGGCGCAGCGGCCGCCGGCGCCGGCCGCGCCGACGCCCGCCTCGGCCGCGGCCGTCCTCTTCGGCGGCCGCTTCCGGCCGAACTTTGCGCTCGTGGCGCGCGTCGTCAACTCGTACGCCGCCTGCCACTACCGCACGCCCAGGCAGTGCTCGCTGAGGTACTGAGGCTAGCGGAATTCTTGCTGCGCAATCGTGTGACGTACGGAATTGCCCTTGAGATTCCAAATGGTGATCTGGCCCCGCGAGGAAGGCAGGCCGACCGCCGTCGACCCCGAGACGAAGAAGCCGGCGAAGCTGCCGCTGACGCTGCAGGAAGCAGGTTGGGATTTTCTGCTTTTTCAATTTTTTTTTATTAAAAAAAATTTTCCAGCAAGTTTCCGTCGCCACCGGCGCACGCTCGACCAGCTGGCGCACGAGGGGCCGTCGGCGATCAATCGCATGATTCTGCAGCGCTTCAAATCGATTTTCGGCGCGAAGAAGGCGCGCCACATGCTCCACCGGCCCATGCCAAAGCGCGGTGCGTTGTTCTTCCCCAGAATTTGTTGCCTAGTGCCCGCGAGCTCGGGGGTTCGATTCTCTTGCTGGGCAAAGTGTTTTTTTTGTAGTTTTTCCCTTTTTGCTTTTACATTTCCTGGCGATGTGGGACGGCAATTTCCAGCCGCCGTCTCGGTGGAGGAGGCGTACCATCGACAGGCGGCCGGCACGAGAAAGTGGGCGGCCAAAGCGTCCGATTATGGTATCGACTACGACAGGAAGAAGTCGCCGACGGAGCTGGCCGATTGGAAGGAGCAGCGGCTCAGAGAAGAGACGAAGAGAAGGCAGGAGGAGGAGAGGGAGAAGCAGAGGCAGCTGCTCGCCCAGAGACAACAGCAGGTGGGGGTGCGCCTGCACAAGCCGCAAGCCCACTCGCACGCGCACCCACTCGCGCCAACCGCAAGCACCTCAGGCGGAGCAGGCCCGTTTGAAGCGTCGTCAGGAGGAGGAGCAATTGGAGCGCGACAGACACGCGGCGGCCGCCGCCGCCGCCGCCGCGCAGCAGCAGCAGCAGCGCAGGCATCAGCAGCAGCAACAGCACGCCGAAGTCAACAAGCCGGCCACGACCGCCTACTTGGAGGTGGGCGGCGGCTGGAAATTCGGTGCGTGCGTCGAAACAACGTCCCAAATTCCAGCCGCTCCTCATGCTCGACTCTCGCGCCTCCTCGCCGACGACCGCACCCTCGCGGCCGCCGTCCGTCCAGCGGCCGCGGCCCCAGCCGGCCGCCACCAGCGTCGTCCTCGTGCCGGCCGCCGTGGGCCGGCCCGCGGCCGCCGGCCAGCCGGCCGCCGTCTACCGGCGCCAGCTGACGACGACGGCCGGCGGCCGGCCGGCAGCCACCTACTACCAGACGGCCCCGGAACTGCTGCCGGCGACGGCCGCCGAGGCCGGCGGCCCCGCCCGCGCAGCCGCCGCCGCCGGCCAGCCGGTGACGGCGCAACTGCGCTACGGCAACAAAGTTCTGCAGGCGGGAGCGATTTTGACAGTTCGAAAAAATTTGAATTGAAAAATGTGATTTTTATTTAGGTGCCCTCCGCGCGCCTCATTCAAATGTCGACGGAGGGCGCGGGCAGCAGCGGCTCGACGGCCGTCGGCGGCGGCCGGCCCGGCGGCGCCGCGACCGTCATCCTTCCCCAGGGCCAGGTGCGGTATTTTCGTTTTTATTTTTCGTATTATTGATTTTTAATTGCTGCAAAAATTTGGTTTTAGAGGGACAAAATGCCGATGCGCTTCACGACCACCAGTCGGCAGGCGCGCCGCGCTGCGACCGGTGGCGCCGGCGGCGGAGGCGTCTTGCCGCGAATCGGCACCCTCTCACATTCTCAGGTTTTTTTTATTATTATTTTATAATTGTTTCAAAATCGACCTGCAAGCTCTCGCTTTCAGCAGCTCCGCACCAGCGTCGGTGGATATCCGGTCGGCGTCAGGTGCGTTTCTGAGCTCGTCCGTCCGTGCGCGTTCGTGCGTTCGTCTTTCCAACCCCCCCCCCCCCAGTTTGGGTGGAGGGGGGGGGGCATGGTCGGGCTCACTCGTGCGCGGGTGCTCCTCCATCAGTGTCGGGGCACTGTCATTTCAACAGTGCCTTACTGCCGTGCGGGGGGGGGGGGGGGGTTAGCGAGTGGGGGTACTATTGGAGGGTTCTGCTCGTTACGGTATAAAAAATGTGCGATTCCAGAGCCTCCGTTGTCGCCGTGTCCTCGGCTTCGGGGGCTCAGCAGCACGCGGCTTCCCCCCAGGGTCAAGGTCAGCAACAGGCTGGCGCCGCGGCGACACTGCAGCGGGTGCCCCCCATCAGCGCTCTGATCAGCAGAGGGGGGCCCCAGGCCGGGGGGGCACCCAATCTGCCGAGGCTACAGCAGCAACAACCGCAAGCGCAAGCGCACCAACAACAGCCGGACGAGTAGAATAGACAGGGAAAAGGGGAAGTTTGCGGGAAGTGAAAGTGTTTGGGCGAGTTGGTGGGAATAGAACCCCAAGATGAGCCTACTGTTGGAGAAACAGGGGTGGATGCAGTGGAATGATGTCGAGTGCGTGCGTGCGTGCGTGCGTGCGTGCGTGCTCCGGGCGCAACTTTGAACTGTTCTCGATCAAACCAGCAGAAAAGGGGGACAAAAAAACCCCCCCACCCCCCCCACCCCCCCCCACCCACAACAACAAAACAAAAATACCACCTGGGCTTCAATTGGAGGTTGTCCGGGTTGCCCCTGCGTCGTCGTCTGTCTACGGTACGCGCTCGTATTTGAATATTTCGCTCTGAATGTGCACTGTCCGCCGCCCCGTCGCGTGTTTATTTGTCTCGCTATTTGCCGCTGTAGTAGGAATTTTGGTGCGCTAAATGAATGTTTTACTGTGCGTCGCCATACTGCGAACAGGATGTGTAGTACATTTTTGAGCGCACCCACACAATGGCAAGATTGCAAAGGACATTGTAGCTCGACTGGCGACAGTGTGGCTTTCGTGTAGTTTGACTTGCAAGATTGTGCTGGCGAAAATCCGATTACTGGCGAATAATTGTTTTGGTGCGATAGCCTCAATGGAGTACAGAATCACGGAAAGTTTGACGCTTCGCTGTCTAAGCGAATCGCAAATAGAGGATAGATTGAAAGAATCGCAATTGGACCGACAGTTTCTAAAGGGGCCTTCAGATCTGATCCCTGCCGTTTACGAAGGTATGGTGCATTTTCATTTCCGTATTTCTGCCTCGTCGTATTCATACCAGTAACTGGGGGATGGGGGGTTGTCCCCAGAATTTGTTGAGTATTTCAACAATTTGTCTCGAGTGCTAATCAACGTTTAACGACTTTTGTGCAACTTCAGGCGGTTTCAAGGTCTGGGAAGGATCCTTGGATCTCTGTCGCTATTTGGCGTTTAGCGAAATCGGATTGACTGGCAGGACTGTTTTGGACGTGGGTCATTTCAAACTGATACATGCATATTTTGATTTACATTAATTGCGCCATTTAATTTGCTTTAGCTTGGCTGCGGAGCTGGATTGGCCGGCCTTGCGTGCTTGAAGCTGGGCGCCAAATCCGTCACATTCCATGACTTTGTAAGTTTCGGTATTTTGGTGCGTTTTAAATTTTAAAATGTTTAAAATTCTATTTTAGAACGCTTCCGTTGTTGAGAGACTGACGCGAGAGAACGCGGAGCTTAATTGCTGCGTGGATAGCGCCAGCTTTCTAAGCGGGGACTGGAGTGATATTGTCCTGAATTCGTCACTTCAAAACAGGTGTGGAATAATAAACTGGCACGCACGCACACACGCACCACGATAACCAATTTAGCTTTGACACCGTAATAACCTCAGAGACAATCTACAACACCTCCAACTATGCGAGCCTTCACGCTGCCATGGATTGGTGCCTAAATGACGATGCTTCTGCGAAAATGTGCGAATTTTTATTTCAAAATGTATTTTAATATTTAATTTTACATTTTAGCATTATTGCCGCAAAGTCCGTGTACTTCGGCGTCGGCGGTAGCGTGGCCGCTTGGACGAAGTTTGTGGAAAATTCAAAAAGATTTAATTGCAAAATTGCGCAAACGGTTGAAGCGTCTGTTGTTCGAAAAATCTTAGTTATGACTAGGATTTGAATAAACACTGTTTCCTTTGCAACTTATTGTTTTTCTTTGTGTCCTTTCCGTTCCAAGTTTCGCACTGTTTGTTTTTGGCACACACGCAACCCTCAGAAAATGACGCAGAAAGCAATGAAAGTTTTTGTACAAAATTGCTGGGATCCCTTCACCATTGGTGCACGCAAAAAAAAGAAAACAACGAGCGAACTACGGTAGTTTTTCCTACCTACCTACTACGAAAGTCAGAATAATGCGAGTGTTTTTGGCATTCTTTGTCACGTCACGTGAGTAATTAATCGCTTGATTAGCTTGTCATATGGCTCGTCGAGTAATTAATTAATTAATTAGTCACACGTCTTGAGTGGCGTCCGAGGCGGGCAGGAGGCCGCCGGGTCGGTTCATTCCCACGCCGTCATCGTCGTCGTCATCAAATTCGTCATCGTATTCGTCTGCGTGCTTAGTGAGGGCGGCCTGAACAGGAGTCAATGAATAGTACAAAAGCGATTGACTCTATTATGCCACTGTTGTCCACTATTATTATATTGACGCCCCCAACCTCAAATGACAAAAAAATCGCTTCCATGTAAGGACCATCAATGTTCCAAAGTGCGGCGTTTTTTCGCCCAGATCAAAAGTGGCACCCTTTTTAGTGAGTTACGACCGTATTCACCCCAATAGCGCAGCTGGGACCATATTTTTGAAGCAAGTACCTACCGTTATTGGACGCTATTTTGGTGCGAAGTCCGATTCTGAACATCACTCCTTCCCACTTTCTGATCGAGATTCTCCTCCTTTCACTCGGCCTCACTCGGTTATAGCCATAGGTACATACGGCGGAGAAGTGTTCTCAACAAGACCAATCAACTGGTGTTTTTTTTTTCAAATTTGGATAACCTGGTCGTCGTCCGCTCCGCCTCCGACGTCGAAATGGCCCCCGTTGGCGGAGAGGGGCGCGTAGCGTCGGATGCGCCGCGTCGCGCCCTCGCCGGCGCAGCAGAGGCCGTGCCACCACAGACAGATCGCTATGAGCGCCGCTTCAAACGAAAGAACCCCGTTCGACAACGCACCCACGCACTGGCACGCGCACACGCACTGGCATGCACGCAAGCACTAGCAGGCACAGGCACGCACCAGCACGCACGCACACATGCACGGGCACGCACACAGGCAGGCAGGCACGCACCTAGCACGGCGACGAGTCCGCTGACGGCAACGGCAACGATCGTCTCGATGGGCAGTTCGAGTTTGCGCTCCAAGTCGAGCTTGATGTGCGTCAGACGCGTCTTCCACTTCGACTGGTCGAACAGGGTGGAAATGCCCGTGGCGTTCGTGTCCTGGATTCGGACCCGTCGCCATTCGTGCTACTTCGTGCGTACCTACGTACCACCACCAGCTATCATACATGTAATTGGGGGGGGGGGCCCCCCCCCCCCACCACAAACCCCCCCCCCCCCCCCCCCGCCCCCCCCCCCCCCCCCCCCCCCCCCCCCAGAATCCTTTTCAAAAGTTTTTAGCGTCTACTTAACAGTAGTGTATTTTTTGTCTTTTTCGGTGTTTTTTCCCAAAAAAAACAATTCCCCTTTTTCTATCCCTTTTTTTCCCTTTTTTTCCACAAACCTTATTTTCCACTTTTTTCCTTCCCTCCTCCCCCCCCACCCCCCCCCCCCTCCCTCCCCCCCCACCCCCCCCCCCCCCCCCCCCCCCCCCCCCCCCCCCCCCCCCCCCCCCCCCCCCCCCCCCCCACCGGTTACCACCACCAGCTGTATGCATGTCGTGTTCGTTCGTACGCGTACCAGTAAGACTGTGCATTCGTGCGTGCGTCCGAATGTGGGTCCGTCTGCGTGCACTTACGGTGCGTGTTCGTACGTGTGCGCGCGCGCGTCGCCCTCACGTTCAGATGGGCGTGGCAGCCGCCGTCCTTGCCGACTGCGCAGTGTCGCCGAGCTGCTCGCGTATCGCTGAAGAACCATTCCCAGATGGCGAAATTCTTGAGCGTCTCCGCGCTCAAGGAGTCCAGGCAATCCGCCTCGGCGCAGGCCAACACGGCCGCCAGGGCAGCACAGCCTGAGTTACACGAGCCGTCGGCCACCTCCCAGCAGAGCATCTGAACTGCCCCTTAAGCCGTTCACTGTTACGCTCGTTTTCCCTTCACAAATTTGGTGGGCAGCGTATGGCCTAGTGATAGAGAATCGGCCTCTTGTGCGCACGGGTTCGATTCTTGATGGATCCACGAGATCGAGGACTCCCCTCTCCACGGATTTGCTCGTGCGGTCACTGCCCTAGATTACAGACGGCGATCTTCCGAATGTCTGGCTAATAATGCGGCTAGACAAGGCATCATGGAGATGGGTATGCTATATGGGCCACTGAGGGCCTCCCCCTAGCGTTGCGCGTAATCCAACAACAACAACATGCAGAACTTGCCTTATTCTCCTTTAGAATGTGCTCCGTGCGCAGATAGAGTGCCGCCGTGGCGTGCACGGCCTTCGACAGCGCTCGGGTGCATTTCTCCTTGGGTTTGCGCGGCGTCGAGTCCGTCTGGACGGCGGACACCGTCGGCGCGGTCGCCTTCACCAGCACGTTGACCAGGTTCAAGTGGAGGCCCGCGGAGCCGCTCACGACCAGGCTCACCTCAATGAGTGAGCGTTGTGAACAGGCGGTACACCTTTGAGGAAAGAGAATGCACCAACCAATTCAGAAATGAGTCAGTTGTGCCACTATCAATTTAATTTTTGTCGGGAAAGAGCACAGTGCATGAAAAAAAAGCGGCGGCGGCGGCGGCGAGCGGCGGCGACACGGCGGCCAGTGCGTGCGTGCGTATGTGGGTGCGTGCGTCCCAGTGCGTGCGTGTGTGCGTGCGTACGTGCGTGCCGACTGAGGCGTGCGTACGTGCGTGCCGACTGACTTTGGAGCGCGATTCGCAGAGGCGGACCATGGCTTCCGTGTTGACCTTGAAGCAGTCCTCGTACGTGACGTACCGGTTCGACTCGTTCACCAGGCGCTCCATAAAATTGTCCAGGGCGTCGTCTTCTAGCTGAATAAGATATTTTTTACTGCGATTTTTCTTGTATTTCTAGATGAATTTGTTGGTGAAAAAGCAAATTCAGTTGCTGCACAGCTCAAACGTTTTCCAATCGACAAGGCAGTGGCACCCTCAATTGTAACCGCCCTACACATATGTAGCAAATTGCAGTGCACAATTGCCAAGAATTACCTGTGATTGCGATTTCGTTCACGTCTTTAGGTAACTAATCAGAACCTCAGAACCCTACGTACGTACATGTTTCCGCCGACAATGCCCTCCCTACAGTATATACACATAGTACTCCGATCCGCCTGCCTACAGTGCACCTTAGCCACGCAGTCGTCTGACGCGCCTTGTTCACAGCTTTCCAGCAACCGTTCCACAACGTCCCAATCCAACAGTCCGAAATCCACCAGTTTTCTATTGTCCGCCAAGTCAATTCCGGAACTTTCCAGATTGTTCTCTCTCAGACAGTACGCCGCCCTCTCCGCTAGACCGTCGGGCCAGCGGCAGCCCAAGATCTTGCTGTTCTCGATGACGCTCTGCGATTCCGGAGGGGTTTTCTCGGCCAAACCGGTTTTAGACTCCGAACTGTTTGTGGGGGGTGCCGCTGTGGTAGGAAGCGGTCTGCTGCTTGTGGTAGTGGACGGAGCGCTGTGTCGCGCCAGACGGTCGCCGTGCCGGTGACTCGACGAGGAGAGGCTAAAATTTTTTTTTTTTCTCAGGGCAACCTGTACAGGGTGTCTCACGGTGGGTTTGCCAACTTTGACTGGCTACTGTGCTTCGCTGCGTTGACGGTTTTTCTCCCAAGTTTTGCACGCATACGCTACCAAGTCTAGCTTAGATATGTGCCAGGTTTTACCCTTGACCGTTGAGATGTGTTGCTTTAGTGGTGTCTCGTATGGAATTCCTGATTTTCACGTTAATACCGTATTCGAATTTGCATCTGTTGTGTGGCGCGCTGAAGTCAGTGTTAGAAAGTCGAATACAATGGCTCAAAGTCAGCGTCTAAACTGTCAAAAGCGGCTGGGTCGAGGAGGACCGTTCGACTGGCCGCCCAGGTCGCCAGACCTCACTCCGGTCGACTTTTCGGTGTGGGGCATCGTTAAGGAAGTGGTCTATTCGCAGCCGTCCAATTCCATAGAAGAGCTGAAAGAAGCTATTGAAAATGCGTTTGCTCACTTCGACGCCGATTTGTGCTCTCGAATTTGCCGTTCCGTTGCTGACAGGTGTACCAAGTCCAAGTGCAGTTCGCAGACGGCGGTCACTTTGAAAATGAGTGATTCTGTGTCGTGCTGAATAAATCCCGGTTTGATTGGTGGATCCCACTGAAATTTTTCACATATCTAAGTTCGACTTGGTAGCGTATGCGTGCAAAATTTGGGTAAAATCCGTCAACGCAGCGAAGCACAGTAGCCAGTCAAAGTTGGCAAACCCACCGTGAGACACCCTGTATGTGGATTGCTCCCGAATTACCGTAAATCCTCCAATAGTGCCCCCGGGGCACCATTGTTTTAGCCTCTCCTTGCCTATTGAAGGGAGGCTCCATACAAAGGCACATGGCATAACATTCCCCTTACCCCCGGGGGCACTATTGGAGGGGGTTCTATTCTTTCAACCTTGCCGTACCTGGGGGGCACTATTGGAGGGGTTCTATTAGAAGATTTTCGGTATGTCACTTTCTCACGTGTTCATTGAGCAACTCTCAGAACAGACACAGAGCATGGTTCGAGATTCTACAATGCCAACGCCAGCGAATGAATGTGTGCTGCTGCCTATCACTACAGTATGCCTTGTATGTATGTACGTACGTACGTACGTATGTACGAACCATTGTCAGCATACGGTAATGTTTTCTAGGCAGTACCGTTCTTCTAAGACCAGCTTCCGCTCACTGTCCAAACTACTTACCCAAGGCATTCCTGAAGCAACAGTAGCCCGACTGCCAGCGCAGTGACCTGGAATTTGTTCATCGTTCTCGGTTCACTCAGCTCAATTTGATATGGATGAAGCGCTGCGACGCGATGCAGCTCTCCGCTGACTCAGCAACTGTGTTTTTCACACACGTTTGAACGGCTCTGAAGGTGAGATTCGCTGACTACTGACTGCCGCCGACGCCGCTACAATCGCTTCTGCTTCCAGAGCAAACCGGATTGCGAAATCGTCCCGCCCGTCCGTGCGTTCGCGTACGCGCGTGCGTGTGCTCTGGGCGCTGGGCGGCGGCTGTCCGTGCGTGCGCGCGTTCGTGTGTGCGTCGCGCGGCGGCTATTGTACTAGCCGTGTCGGCGACCCGTTGGGCACCGTTTGGTTCCTTTCTCTCCAATCCGGCGCATCATCCCTGTTTGTTCGTGCTGGCATGTACACGCGCTGGATGGATGCTCTATCTAGCCCGAGCCGCAGCCGCTGCTGCTTCAGCAGCCGGTATAGAGCGGCTAGGACAGAAGGACAGAGAGACTGACAATGCGTTCGGCCGCGGGCGGTGAAGCGTCCACATTTGGTGGAGTGGGGCGAAATGTGAGCACTCAATAGCAGCTACCCGCGCCACACATGAGATGTTGTGGGTCAATAAAAGGAGAGGCATTTTAGCTGCGTGCGTGCGTGCGTGCCAGTGCGTGTGGCTGCAAAGCTCAGTAAAATGACACAGCCTTCTTTGCGCTGCACTCTGTACCCATCCCACTCGACTGTGTCGAGTCGACACCGTTGTCACTTCTTTCACTTCATGCACCGTCTTACGACGTTGTTGCCCTGGTCGCCCTCCGTCTGCTCTTCCTCTACCTCTGTCTCCGCCCCCTTTTGCTTTGTTTCTGCATCTGCAGCGTCAGCCTGGCCGCCAATGACGCGCGCACGGGACAGAAGCCGCAGGAGCGAGCGCACGCTTCGACGACGTCGCCCGTGCGCGGTGACGGTGACCCGGCCGCGGCCACGCAACCGCCCCTGGCGGCCAGCAGACCGCATGAGGGACGCGCGTCTCGGCAGTCTAGAAAATGAGTGCTAGCTGACGTCAACCGTGGAAATTAGCCACTGGTGGTCGTAGGCACGTAGGACAACAGCACACCGTCCGGCATGCAGTACATGCGCTTGAGCAGCTCGGCGTCCTTGGGACTCAGCTCCTCGCGCTGCCCCATCACCGCCGTGAAGAAGTCGGCGGGCTCGGCCAAGGCGGTCATCACAGGCTTGGAGCCGTCAAGGGCGGCGGCCTAAAGTTCGTGTGTTTTGCCGTCGGACTGACTGAGATCTGACCGGTGCACGCGCGCGCACCTGCACTCACGCACGCACCGGCACGCACGCACCGGCACGCACGCACGCACCGACACTCACGCGCGCACCGGCACGCACGCACGCACGCACGCACGCACGCACGCACGCACGCACGCACGGAACGCACGCACGGCACGCGTACCCTGGCGTCGTAGTGCATGACGGAGTAGTAGTCGTAGTGCGTGCCGTAGAGGGACGCTTCGGCGGCGGCGAGGCGGTAGGCGTCGAGCATGCGCGGCCTCACGTTCGCGTAGTCGACGCTGACGCGCGCGTCGCGATCGGCGCGCGTCTGCTCGTGCTGCACGCCCAGCGCGTGCAGCGTCTCGTGCGCCGCGGTGCCCACGATTTGCTGCAGCGACCGTGCGTACACACCGTCATATCTCCAATAGTGTCCCCCGTCGATAGTACCCCCGGCTAACTGAGTTTTGAAAATGCAAAAAAAAACAACCTCAGCGCACTCGACCACGTTGAGGTGGACGACGTTTTGCCCTCCGTTTCTGCCAAGGTGCGACAAGCCGCAACTGCAAGTACCGATTTTTTTAACCCGCTTGCCTACCGTGAGCGTGACAGGCGTACGCGCACGCCCGCACGCACGCACGCACGCACGCACGCAGGCACTGGCACGCACGCCCGCACGCACAAGGCGTCGTGGTCGGTCTTGCTGTAGAGGATGTGGGGACGGTCGAGGGGCGTGTCGTCGAGTTCCTCGAAGCGAATGCACGTCTTCTTCATGATGTCCAGCAGGGCGAACCGTACCAGCTCCTTCTCGGCGTCCGCTGTGTGGTGAATATGCAAATTTGAACTAGTCTATGTATGAGAATTGAGAATACAGTAAAATCCGGAACAAACGACGAGAATGCAATGGAAAACGTGCGGAACAGTGCATACCGCATGAATACGGCGACGTAGATAGCAATTCGTCTGCGAGTGCGTCATAAGTGATCAAATTTTCACAAAAGCGAATCTCACACGCCATTCTTTCGCTTTAATTCTCAAAAAAAATCCTGTGCAGACTCACTAAATTCTTCGTCAAAGACGACGGGAATCGGGAATTGGTCCCAAGTGTCGATTTGACTTTCGATATAGAGGGCGTTGCGCTTGGACACCCTTCTGCCTCCGCGACCTCTCAGTCGACCAATGAGCGCGTCGAGCTGCTTCTCCGACAGAATGGCGTCATCCGCAAAGGTGCCGTCGCTGATTGGCTGGATCTGAAAGAGCACGAGTATCCCAGTTCCTTTCATACATGTACTCGGGTACTTGCCTATACGCACATGTACAAAGCGTGCGTGCGTGCGTGCGTGCGTGCGTGCGTGCGTGCGTGCGTGCGTGCGGGCGGGCGGGCGTGCGTGCGTGCCGATGACAGCTCGCTCGTATGTACATTACCTCTCCCGCCTTGAAGCCTTGGCTCCTGAGTATCAGTCTCTTGACCAGTAGGGTTTTCTTGAATACCCTTGTCACTCTTTTAGTGGCTTTCAGCAGGTCCTCTTCGCCCAGTTCCTGTGAACCGGCCTCCAAGCGCGTTCTCTTGAGTTGCGCCGAGAGTTGCATCTGCGCCGAAGCGCGCTGTCGGCGCCGATCCGCCCAGGACATGGGGCCGCGACACAAACTGCGGTCGGCGGCGCAGCTTTTCTAAAAATGGCCGCGCTCCTTCTAATCGTCTCCCCGGGCGCACAAGTTGCAGCGCTCCTTCCAATTCCATTACAGAACCGAGGGAGCATACCTGTGTAACTGGGGAGGGTTTGGAAGGGTTTCCCTCCCCTCCACTTGCTTTTTGCCCCCCCCCCATTTTCCCCCTCCCCCCCCCCCCCCCCCCCCCCCCCCCAGAAATTTGAAACTGAAAATTGTAATATGTTTTGTACAGTGCTTTTGAGCAAAAATCGACCAACAAATGCCTATATTGGGTTGTTTACAGTGTATTTTGACTAAACAGTACCTAGGTATTTACAGGGTTTTTACAGTGTCTTTTTGACCAAAAATCAACCAAAAGTGCCTATTTTTTCCTTCCCAGACACCCGTCCTCCAGATTTTCACCCCACCTACTACCCCCCCCCCCCGCAATTCCCCGCACCCCCCCCCCCGGTCCAATTCCCGGTTACAGGTATGCGAGGGAGGGGCAGTGTTGGAGACGAACTCCGATTCAAAACTAAGTCAGCAGACATGCACCAGTTCGTACGACATCTCACCAACACTTTGTCTTTGTCAGCCGGCGCCATTGGAAACTCTACCGCTCCGGATCTACTGGTCGGAATCCTGCTGGCCCTTTTCGAGTTTCCATTCGAGTCGACTGAATCCCTTTGTTTCAGAATCCGTTTCGCCCGCTCTTCGTTTAAACTCTTGGGTTCCCTTTCGAGAAAGGCCGAGCTGTCGCCAAGGACCCTCCTAGCCGCTCGCTTGGCTTGCTCGCTTAGTCGGTTGCTCTTCAGTTTCGGTGCATGTCCACCGGGTATTGAAGCAGCGGTTTCGCCAGCATTTGACGAAACTGGCTCGCAGCGTCGGCGGCGAAAGACGGTTTCGTCGTCGCCTCCGCCCGAGAAGTGCTTCTTGGGTGCCGTGCGGGAGTTGACAGGCTCGGCTGGCTCGGCGACGACGAAAAGTGGAGTGTGTGCGCAGCTGTGTATGATACAATTATCAGGGTGTATTACATTTCTACTCGAGGCGCATGACGTATAAATGCTTTAATGAGCGCCCCGGGTCACCTTGCCCAACTCTCACTCCCTCCCATGGAGAGCTGGACAACAAAGAGCGCAACCAGCGAAGAGCAGCGAAGAGCTACATTTTTTAACTTTGTTTGGCATTGGATTGGAATATTTTTCGTGCTAACACGTGGAACTCTGCTCCAGCCGCGCACGCTCCCGTTTTGCAGTTCCGGTTCCTGTTCCGCTCGCTGTTTCGCGAGTTCCTCAAAGATGTTGACCCGGATCCAGGTGCCCTTGTTTCTCCTGCGGCCTTTCCGGAACCGTCTGAAGCCGCCGCCCGTTCCCGCACCCGCCGACGCCGGGTCGGTCTGTTCGGGTCCGTATGCAGAAAGGTAATGTTAAAAACATTTCAAAAGTGTTCGACCGCCAAGACTTGCAAAGTTTCGAGAAATACCGATTTCGCGTCCATTCTAAGGACTTTTAACTGCATTTTCGGTGAGCGCGACGTTTGCAAGTTTTCAGATTGGTCAAGGAAAAGCGTAGTACGCACGCACCTAGAAGATATAAAGTAGTCCAGAATGATGCAACTGCCAAATGAGGCAAAACGCAACATTGATCTACTGCATACGGCCCCCTGGCATTCACTCCTCTCGACGTGTAGCAGAAGTTCGAGGAATCCGACGAAAATAATCACCAGGGCCAATTTCGCCTTCATGTTCTGCTGCGTGCAACCGAGAAGGGAAGTGATTGGGTGTGTAACAATTGGGCGAATGCGTCCATAGGAAGACAATGGAGGGTTGGTTGGGTAGCGACTAGCGAGTGTAATGGTCGACGCAAGCGCGATCGACGTAACGACACGCGTCACAGAAGGAATAGCGGGGGCGGGACAACCGCAATGTGACACCTCTAATCAACGTCCTTCACACAAGAGGAAGACAAATGGGGGTACGCGGAAAATACGGCAAATTGGCGAATCCCTACCTATACCTACCTACTTTTAAACAAGGGAGTGTGCCCTGCTGCACGGATGGGTTCTCTTTATGGCAGCGTAATTTGTACCGTGCGTACACGTGACCGAAAGATCGAGCCAAGAGAAGGTTTGCCAGACACTGGCAGGACTTCCGGGTGTAGAGAGGGAGTGATCATTAGATGGAAAAATAATTTCGGTCAAATGAGCTGCGAGATTGTCAGCCCGCCAACTGTGAGCTGTGAAATCGATCTCGGAGTACGCGCAGTTTGGTTCCTGACAGCGATAACGAAAACAGCGACTGAACTTTTGCGTCGTCGTGCCTACTGCAGTTGCTTGACCCTTATTTGCCGCGAATCTTCTCCACCATCTTCGGATTTTTGTAACCGCAGACGGCGTAGAAGGCGGTCTCCTTGAAGAGGATTGTGCGGAACGGGCGGTAGGGCAGCTCGTCGACGTGGTCGGCCCGAACGATGTGAAACCGCGGCTGGTACTTGTGGTTCGGGTTGAGCATCGTCTGCAACGAATTGAAACCGTAAAATTTGTAGACAACAAGCCCACCCCTCTTCTTCAGTTTATGAGCCACTCAAAATTATTGTCAAGGGAGCTGTAATTTGAACGTCCGCCCGACGACGGCTGCTGGACGATGGATGGGTTTGCGTGCACGCGCGGCGATCCTTCTACGACACTCGTCGCAGAACACTTCTTCGATGTCGGCGCTCTCTCAAGCTTGCGGGACAACAAGTCAATTTTACTCACGTAGCCGTGCTTGTCCGAAACCGCGTTGGTGAGCTTGAGCTTGTCGAAACTGGCCGCCGTGGCCATCCACTGTTCGCCGGGCGCAGGGGAGTCGGGCTGGATGTACACGCGTTTGGGCATCTCCGGATCCCCCACTCCCGCCAACATCCACCGACCGTTGTGGAAATGGTGGCGGCACTCGGTGGCGGGCACGATGTCCAGCAGCACGAAGTACTGGGCCGTCGCATCGAGGCCGCTCAGGCGCGCCTTCAACGGAGGAAACATGCGCCTGAAATGTGGTGTTGACGTCATTTAATTTTAGGTAATTTTAAGGTAATTTGCATAACAATAGTCGCCCCGATTGCTGCATTTTGCGTAGATCTCCGCAATTCTAAGACCGGGGCGATCGTCCCCACCCCACCCAATGCGATGATGTCGCTATCCGAATTCGTCAATAGTAAGTTTTAGGGCCCGGCAGGCGCAGGGTTACCATGTGCCAAAGCCAAAAAATACCGTAAACCCTATAATTACCCCCCCTATAATTAGCCCCCCCTATCATAATACACCCTCCCAAGACCACTTTGAGTTAATAAGCCCCCCCCCCCCTATAATTACGCCCCTTCCCTAAATGAACCATCGTCTAGAAGGCACATGTTTGTTTCCATGTCTGGGTGCATACATGGTCGCGTATGTGTATGTATGTACACGTATGTGCATGTGAGACTGTGTGAGAGTGTGTTAGAGTGTACCAACGTGTGTGCACAGCGCCTTTTTCCCTTAAAAATCGCCTCCACGCGCCTTTTTGCCCACACATCTTCCCACTCATCGACACTTCCAGTTTGTAAGCCCCCCCCCCTATAATTAGCCCCCCCCCCCTATCTACTTACAACTCCGGCGGTTGTCTGTGTATGTCTGCGTGTCGCGTCCGGGCTATAACTAGTGATGGCAACCTACCTAGCTAGGTTACCTACCTAGTAGGTTACCTAGCCTTTTTTCGGCCTAGGTAACCTAACCTAACCTACCTAGCACGAAAATCGAGCTACCTGTACCTAACCTACCTACCTAGATTTTGCCGTTACCTACTAGGTTACCTACCTAAGCTAAAATTTGTCGAGTCAACAAAATGGATACGTGCAAACAGAAACATTTTGCAGATACAAGTAGGCCAACGTGGCCATTGTTTACGTTTGCGGCGGTCCAATTTGATTGGTTGTTGCATTGACGTTGGCAAGAAGATCACTTTGTCCGCTGCGTCTCTGACGAGATATTCGTAGCCTTGTGTAGGTATATTGTAGTCCATTGGACGTCTACAGAAACTAAATATTTTTACCATGCGAATGCTTCTCAAGAACACCTACTTAATCGGTGGGTGGGCGGGTGGGTGAATCGATCGAGAGTCGAGACCCTCAAACTTGACGTGAGATTGTACAGTATTATACAGTGCTAGCGCGGCGCTAAGTCGCGAGCTGCTGCTAGCGGCGCGACTTTCTCGGCGCTGCGCGCCTCGCCCCTAATGAAAATGAGCCAGGCGCGTGTCGGTGTGTTAGTGCGTGCCACTCCCAGCGAACGTGCGTGCCACCGACAATGCGTGCCAGCTATAGTGCATGTCAGCATCTGTGCTTGTACGTGTTTTGTGGGTGCGTGCGTACGTGGGTGTGTGCATGTGCTGTGCAGGCGTTCTGAGTTTCAATGGACTCATCCCTATAGTAAACATACGCAAGGTGCGTGTCAGTGTGTAAGCAGCAATGTAGTATTTGCGTATGTCTGTCTGTGCGTGCGTGCGTGCTTGCGTGCTTGCGTGCATGCGAGCGAGCGAGCGAGCGAGCGCGTGTGCGTGCGTGTCTGCGTGCGTGAGTGAGGCGTGAGTGCGTGCGTGTACACATGCTCAGAGTCCCAATGGGCTGTTCTCTAAAAATGTGGCACTGCAGAAAGGGCGAAGAACATGCATAGGCTATGCTATAAAATGTACCGTATATGCATTACACACATGAAGCAGGAAGTGCACATTTGCATGCACTTGGTAAGCACTGCCTATATACTCATTAATTAATAAGATTTGTTTCATTCACTGGATGATAACAGCAAACAGCCAGCCAACTTCAACCAAAGCGCCTGAAATCACTGTACTGTGGGCAAGCTTAACGGTTGCATTCTAAATGTGGTGAACACTTTCAAAGTATAAAGCTGATACTCTTAAAACCTCCTCTAATACTGTCCAGGGTAAAGATAAGTTCACTGCATAGTGCTGGCAAGCTCAGCTCGGAGGTTTACACTACATGCAGGCAAAATTGCCTGGCACTTGAGAGCTTGGAGTTACCTAAGTTACCTACCTATAACCTAAAGAATTTGCCCGATTACCTACCTACCTAGCAGAAAGATCTAGCTTACCTAACCTAACCTACCTAAGGTCTTTTTGCGGCCAGTTTTACCTAACCTACCTACCTAAAAATGAGAAATGTCAAAATTGCCATCACTAGCTATAACTCTCGAACGGCTTGACGGATCCGGACGGGCGATGGCTCGTTCGACTCGGCCTCGCTCCGCATTTCGACAGACGCTATTCGTTTTGGTGACAAATGTCGATAATACCGATAAATAGCTAAAATGCAATTCTGGGACAAACATTTTGGTGTGACTAATGTTTCTCCCGCAGGGAACGCGTCTTTTAGAAAACGATCAGTTTTTCGGTTCTCTCAAACAGCTCGACGGATCTGGATGGGCATGGCTTGATCGACTCGGCCTCGCCCGGCATTTCCATATATGCTGCTGGTTTCAACGATAAATACCGATAAATGGTGAAAGTGACAAAAAGAAGCGAAAACGGTGTTTCTAAGGTCTAAAGGGGTAAGTAGTAAGCCTAAAGGGGCAAGAAGGAAACAAACGGTACTGTAATGGAAACAAGCGATCCTAAAAGGAAACTAAACAAAATCGACAGCAATATCGCCTGCGTGCACGGATAAAGGTGCGATGCGGCTCGTTCGACCTGTCATCGCTAGAACCGGTTTCAGATGTGAACAGCATATGCCAACAGTCGACCCACTGAACAGATGGCGCGCCAAGCAGCTAGCGCGCTGGACAGGCGGACTGGATGGCACGCTGAACAGCTGGGGCGATCGACAGGCGGACTGGACGGCACGCTGAAAACCTGGGGCGATCGACAGGCGGACTAGACGGCAGGCTGAACAGCTAGCTCGATCGACAGGCGGACTGGCTGGACGGCACGCTGAACAGCTAGCGCGATCGACAGGCGGACTGGATGGCTGGCTGAACAGCTAGCTCGATCGACAGGCGGACTGGCTGGACGGCACGCTGAACAGCTAGCGCGATCGACAGGGGGACTGGATGGCAGGCTGAACAGCTAGCTCGATCGACAGGCGGACTGTCTGGACGGCATGCTGAACAGCTAGCTCGATCGACAGGCGGACTGGCTGGACGGCACGCGGCACAGCTAGCTCGATCGACAGGCGAACTGGATGGCACGCTGGACAGCTGGGGCGATCGACAGGCGGACTGGACGGCACGCTGGACAGCTGGGGCGATCGACAGGCGGACTGGACGGCACGCTGAACAGCTAGCGCGATCGACAGGCGGACTGGATGGCAGACTGAACAGCTGGGGCGATCGACAGGCGGACTGGCTGGACGGCACGCTGAGCGGCTAGCGCGATTGACAGGTGGACTGGACGGCACGCTGGACAGCTGGGGCGATCGACAGGCGGACTGGACGGCACGCTGAACAGCTAGCGCGATCGACAGGTGGACTGGACGGCACGCTGAACAGCTGGGGCAATTGACAGGCGGACTGGACGGCATGCTGAACAGCTAGCGCAATCGACAGGCGGACTGGATGGCACGCTGAACAGCTAGCGCGATCGACAGGCGGACTGGCTGGGCGGCACACTGAACATCTAGCGCGATCGACAAGTAGACTGGATGGCACACTGAACAGCTAGCGCGATCGACAGGTGGACTGGACGGCATGCTGAACAGCTAGCGTGATCGACAGGCGGACTGGCTGGACGGCACGCTGAGCGGCTAGCGCGATCGATCGACAGGTGGACTGGACAGTACACTGAACAGCTAGCCTGCGTGCGTCGACATGCAGACGAGTCATCATGGCTAGCCTGCATTGATATGCAGACGAGTCAACCTGCTGAACAGCTAGCCTGCGTTGACACACGGACCCACTGAACAGCTAGCATGCTCGACAGGTGGGCTGGATGGGGGGGGGGGTGGCCGAAGGCCGCTACGGGCGTCTAGTAATTATACACCCTCCTAGAGCTCGAACGAAAAAATTAGCCCCCGGGGGGCTAATTATAGGGTTTACGGTAAGTACAGTACATACTCCCGAAATGATTTTGCTAATGTAGTCTGTTGTATGTTTACAACACCGTATTCTTTTCGCAAACCACACTTTTTGCAAGAGCCTTCATGTCGTAGTCATGGGGGAGGTAAACGTGTGGCAAGCCACGAATAAATAAACCAACAAAACTGACACTTGTGCCACGTGTACTTGGTCACTGATTGCAATTGTTTGATGAACTCCCGTCTTTTAAGACGTGGTTGAAGAATTCCTTGCAAGAGATTGCACGCCTAGTCTCATACAATTTGGGCAGCGTATGGCCTAGTGGCATAAAAACCAGACTCTTGCGCGCTAGGTCCTGGGTTCGATTTTTGATGGCGCCACTAGATCGGGGACTTTCCTTTCGATGGATTTTCTCGTGACATCGTTGCCCTAGATTACAGATGGCGTCTGTGGTAGCCAAGGGGGAAAAGGGGGGAAGCTTCCCCCTCCAAAATCCTTCAAAGCTCGAATTTTTTAGCTTGGTACCCCCTGTTGTAATATGCCAATCTGTGCGTTTTTCTCAATTTCAATGCAAATAATGATGAGAACGATACTCAAGAGCCAAATGTTCGCCTGTGGCGCATTGTTGTCCATTAAAAACCGTGTAAAGCTCGCCAAAAAAGTGCCTGCGGCGCTATTTTGAGCACAGAAATCGACCGTTTTGACGAAATTGCTAACACTTTGGTGAATGTATTCAGGCAAACAGTGTCTGAAGTGTCTGAAGCTTCCCCAGTCGAAATGGCGCAATGTCCATAAAGATCGTCAGGGTCTCCCCTGTTGCAAAATAGGGTATTTGACCGAGATTGAACTTTCTCCCCCGAAATCAAGTCCTGGCTACGCCACTGGATGGCGCTCTTCCGAAAGTCTTCGGCTAATTATGCGGCTGTAGACGGGAAGGCGGCATGGAGAAGGGTGTTATGTCCTTCCTCCTCCTCCTAGCGCTGCCCCTAATCCAACAACAACAACTCATACAATGCACTTGTCTGGCGGTGGGACGCGATTCCAGTTCAACAGTGACTACGACTGCAATTACATCATGCAATAGTTAGTAGATGCGCTAGAGAGATGGGTTCTATCGTACAATGCGAGGTTGCGTAGTCAAATAAGTACATAACTGGAAATAAGTACACAATAAGTTCGTAAGTACATTTTGAAAAAAATAAGTACAAGACCCTAAAAATAAGTACTGTACTCATAAAATAAGTACACATGGTAACCCTGGGCAGGCGGCATCGGCTCTGAGGAACGACAGGGGCGCAAACGAAGCTGCTGCTTTCCAAAACAGGCAAAACGAAATAGAGAAGAAGAGAGGAGAACAGCACAATTAGCGATTGAGAGAAATTATAACGATTGTTTGTAAATTTAAGAAAATGTACAGAAAAATTCACAGAAAAATTAAATTTTCATTTTTGTACGGTACTGTCTGCAAATGTGGGCGTTTCGCCTCCACAAACCAACACAAACCTGCCCCTCCTGGACACGAGTATCTCTGTGCCTCCGCACTTGTAAAGTGATTCCCAGAGCTGCCAGTCTTCCAGTTCGATTTTTGGGCCCTTTTTGACAGACTCGTGAAGAGGAAGAGTTGGCGGTGCGGTGACGGACTCGGCATCGGCGGCAGACTTCAGAGGCGCTCCGAATGCAACGGGGACCATGACTGCGGGAACGCCAGAGCCAAGCGGTCCCCCAAAGAGGTGCTGATCTCCCTCGGAGTCGGGAGGCCCCGCGCCCGGCGTGGGCGGAAAGTAGAGATGCGGCGGCAGGAGCTGCTGTCCGCTTCTATTCCAGTCGACGCTGTCTAGCGAGCTGAAGATGAAGGCCCAGTGCCGACGCGACTCCGCTTCGTCCGTGGACTGGAGGGAGGGGTGCTGCAGGGTCGCCTGCGCGTGCAGCAAGGCGAGCTGCTTGCTCCGCATCGTGGCTGCGGCTAGCGCGTCGGCGACGCACGCGGACGGGCCGCCGCGTTCGGCGCGAACGCCATGACCCGCAGGGTGCGCGTCGAAAGACGTTCCCCTCGAAGCCTGATAGACCACCAAAGCCAATCTGTTCGAGTCCCAGCTCTTCGGCTCTTGGACACCGGAGACAGCGGCCGATTCGCCATTCACCATCGTATCGGCGCAGGAAAATGTCAATGTTGTCGACGACGTCGCTAAAGCAGAAGAAACAAAAAAAAATTAGGCGCGCAGAACAAACAGAAGGTTCCACTCTTCGAGCTAACGCTACACGCGCGATCAGAACGCATCCAGAGCCGGCAGAGAGACGGTGACGACGGCGCACACAGAAAACCGGCAGGTCAGCGGACGCCAGAAAACTAAGCCGAAGTGCGATTCGATTCGATTCGATTTATTTTAACGATGACAAACGCCTGACACAGCAATACCGTTCGCCACTAATTCTCTATTGAACAGTGGACGACAGAGAGCGGCGACAGTGCGCAACAATAGCGTACCATCAAACGGCAAAACTAGGCGTCTAGGACCGACTTGGCGACGCCAACCACCCGCTGCTGACGAATGGGCGCCTGCGTTCGCCCAGCAGCCTCTGCCAGCCCTGCCAATTGGTGACCAGCTCTGGCGTGTGTGTGGGTTGAAGAAGTTGGTTGGTGCGTGCGGTGCGTGCGAACCCATTCAAGTCGGCCACTCACCCACCACCTTTCTGCTCTTTTCCTCGCCACCCCCCACCTCCCCCTCCCCCCCCCCCCCCTTGTACCAAAAGCTTGATGGGGCGGGCGCAACCCAACAAACCACACGACCGACCCCGGCAGATGTCGGCAAGGTGACCTAGTGGTAGAGACTGGGACTCATGATCGCAAGGTCCTGGGTTCAATTCTCGAGGGACCCACTATTGAGAACTATCCCTTTCAGTGGATTTTTCTCTGGTCATCCTTGCCGTAGATCATATGTGGCGTTCTTCTTCTGTGTCTGTGGCCACTATGCAAGCCTCAGACCGAATGACGTCATTTGTGTGCTGGGACATGGTCGGAGCCGTCTGGACAGCAGGTTGGTCTCCTCTGGGAGCTGTATGTCCTAGGCGTCCCTTGAGCTGCCGGCCAGCGGAACCAACCCGGCGGCAGTGACAACTCCAGGGCCCGTTTAGGGAGCCAGCCCCCCCCCCCAGGATCGGGCTGACTGGCTCTCATCTCTCACTAGCAGCGGTCCATTGTGACCACAGAGAGGCTCCCGCGATCATAGAAGCGGCCCACACACAAACAAACAAACCCCGGAACTATGGGCGACACCTAGAGATAGGAATATTGTATTTTAACTTTATTTGTTTATTATTCGGAATATTCGTGAACGCGGAGCCAACGTAACCGTCACTAGAGCTCCATATGCGGTTGGGGGCCTTTCTCACGCCCGAAATACGGATTCAACTCGGCGTCAATTGCAGTCACATCGCCATTGTTCCGCACTGTTTACGAGCGAGCGAGCGCGCGCCGCGCACCGTTACACCCCGAGTGGTTTTCATTCAAAACAGGGCACAGGGACGACACTGCCTGCATGCGTAAATTACTCCCACTCAACCCACTCACTGTTCTTTGTACCTTTCGATTTTGAGCGGCGTGGCGCGTAAACAAGCGACGTACCTACCTACCTACCTACCTAAATGGAGATTCGCACGATTGGCGTCGAGCGCAAGGTCAGCTGCGCAAATATAAGTGGTCGGTGTTGGCGAGGAAGAGTCAGTTTCAAATCGGCTCGAATTGTGAACGTGCGTTTCTCCTGGCCAACAGTGAACGAAACGGATTCCAAAAGAAGGTAAGGCGGATAAGAAGGCTCTAAAAACCTGCTGACGTTTCTGTTGGTATGGATTGTTGGAGGTTGGATTCACTCTTGACTTTTGTACACTTCCACAAGCCAAGGAGCATGCGCATTTTTTACTTTCCTCAAACCGACTGTTGTACTCTATAAATGCGCCTTTAGATCTTTCGTAGACGACGACGATGCGAGTCGCCTTCGCTCTTGTGACGATTTCCTTACTGTCGACAGCCAATGGTCGATCAGCGGGTCGACACGCTAGACAGGCATGCATGCACGCACACCCACACGCACGCGCCTTAGGGTACCACATACAGCCCGTCGAATCTTTAGACGGACGACTCTGAAGATGGGAGTGGCTCCACCATGTCGGACCTACTAAGAGAGGCCACGGAAGGTCAGACGAGCGTCGGAGGCTGTGGCTTCGAACTGCAGGTGCGTTGCACAACAATGTCAGCAGACTTTGTCCAGTAAGTTGCATTGTATGTCTGAGAACGTCACACGCTTATTCAAAGCCAATCAATCACATTACATTTTCCCTTGGTACATTGCCACTCGCCCGCTTTTAGATACCAGAAGGATGCCACTTCGAACTGTATCCAAATGGAGGGGGCAAACACTGCTCCTTTGCAACACTGGGATTGCCTTTCATCTTCTACAAGGTGAGGGGCCGAACCGGCGCGCAGCTGCGCGTGTGCCTTACGCCCTAGGCGCTAAACCAAATTCCTTGGCGTCTAAGCCTCCAAAATCCAAATATGACACTTCAGTTGAAAGACACTGCGGCAAATGGCTGCGACGGCGGCTCTCTTAGCGTCACCATGAAGGACGGCCCATCCGGCGAAGAAGAGACGGATGATAAATGGAAGGTAAAAAACAAAAGTGCTGAAATTGCAAAATGGCAATCACTGCAATAATTAGGTCACTACGGTATAAGGTACCTAAGTTCGTAGACCGATCCACTCCATTACAGGTTGGAATCACCAAGACCAGGGACACAAAAGCTGGTTCGGGCTATATCAAGGTTTTGGACGTACAAGGCCTGCTCGGAGACAAGGTACGTACATACATGATTCAGACAATTTACCTTGCCTGTACAAAATCAAAAAAAAAATACCATCGTATCGAGAACTGTAGTATACCGAGCAGTTGCCGCTACAGCTGAATGTCGACCTGCCCAACTTCGGCCTGCCGGCGCGTCTGAACGACGTCAGCGTCGGCGCGGCCGTCGTCCAAGAGGGCAGTTCTCAGAAGGACATCTACGTGGGCTTTGGCGCCACGGCCGAGCCGTGCGACGTCGAGATCCTCAGCCGCAAGGCGACGAACGACGCCGGCCTGGACCGGGGGAGGAGCGGCGTCGCTCTGGCGGCCAGCTGCGAAAACATGGACTTCTTGAGCTTCCTCGTCGAGACGGTACTTATAAACCCTTCCGGGTTGTCGATGACGACTCTCTAGCTAGGTCGGTCAATACCCACTTCAGGTGGGCCTCAGCAACGCCGGCTCCTACCTGGGCTTCCTGAAGAACCTGGGCTTTGCGTTCTCCTTCTCCAGCGTCGACTTCTCGCAGACGGAGGCTGCGGCCCACTTCCAGAGCTCGAATCTGCGCCTCGTCAACATCGAGAAGGGCATGACTATGGCGGCGCTGCTCTCCAGCGCCGACAGCTGCAGCGACCCCTTCTGCAAGTTCCTCGGCACCATCCTTCAAGAGGACAACCCGGCCGTCATCTCTGGTGGAGGGTGCCTTGCGCTTTTAGAGCATTAAGAGCGTAAGCGGCATCGCGTTCGGCATTCAGCCACCTCGAGCGGTTCGGACTTTGCGCTGACCGCCTCGCTACCCTTCGACGTGCGCCTGGGCGGTCACGCGAGGCTCAGCGACATGGAGATCTCGGCGACGCTCTTACCGGAGCAGCAGAGTCTCCTGCTGGCGCTCAACGTCCAGATCGAGAAGCCCAACCTCCTGCTCACCGGCCAGATCGGCGTCGAAGGCTCCGGCCTGCACCTAGGAGCCGCCATGATCGGTTAGTGGGGGGGGGGGGATGGGAGAGTGCAGTGCGCCGACTCCAGTAAACGCCCATGCTTCTCTACTAGGCACAGCCTACAAGCAGTATCGTTAGATTGTCTAAAACAATTCAATGCTCAGTTCCCGACCCCTGCAGGCATGTGGGAGAGAGCGTTCGGCGTGCCCTTCCTCGCGTTCGGCAACGTCCACCTGGCGATGTCCTTCGTACCGCCCAGCCCCATACCGTCCTCCTTCGAGCTGGGCGCCGAGCTCTGGCTGGGCAAGAAGCCGGCCCGCGGCAAGCGGGACCGGCGCATCAAGGGAGTCGCTCACGTCGGCATCGACGTTGTCCAGCCCGCCAACAACTACTACTACGCCAGCGTCGAGGTCACGCTCGAGAGGCTGGGCAAGGCGTTCGGCATCGGACCGCTGCCCAAGGTGCTCGGGCGCGCCGGCTTTCCCAACGGACTCGCGGTGAGTCACCCTCGCTCAGCGATGACTCACCCCCACTCGTTTTGCGGGTCCGCATTTCCAGTCTTCGTTCACCCTACTGCCCGGCGGCGTGACCATCGACGCCGTGGAGCCGGAGCTCTTCATTCCGCAGGGCGCGCACATGAAGGGCGACGTCGTGCTGGCCGGCCTCAAGGGCCACATAGACCTCCTCTTCTCGCCCGAGCCCACCGCCATCGCCGCCGACATTTCCCTGCCCAAGTTCAAGCTGGGCAACGTCGTCACACTCCAGGCGGGCAAGTCGGGCGAGGCGGCCCGTTCCGGACCCAAGGGCCAGTTCGAACTGTCCGCCGGGGTGGTGCCTGACGCAGAGGTTCACTTCGCCGCCTACGGCAAGGTCCTGGGCGTTGAGAAGTGAGGAGCAGCGCTGCGATTGTATCTGGCCTGGGGAGACCCCTTAACCGCGATGCGATTCAGCTCCTTCCTGCTCAAGCTCAAGGCCGAAGAAATCGAACTGGCCATGAGTGGTGACGGGATGTTCGGCCTTTACGAGTACGAGATCAGCAGCGCTGTCGGCTTCGGCCCTCTCGACGCGATCAGTTTCCTCCTGGACGCCAAGATCACCGGCAAAATCGATCGGGTCTGAATGACGAAAGTCTGATTCGATCGATAAGATGGGCCCAGCACTCGACTCTTCAGTTCGTCAACGGCATGCGCGGCAAGATGCGGTCTGAGGTGAACAAGGCCCAGAACGAGGTGAAGGAGGCCGAGGAGGACGTCAAGCGCGCCCGGGAGAACTGCGAGAAAAAGCTCGACGTCTACCGAGCCTGCCTTCGGAAGGCCGCTCCCGCCTTCAAGGCCGGCTGCAATACCACCTGCGACGTCGCCAAAAAGGGCTGCGACACCAAGTGCAACACCGTCGGACGCCTCAGCGGCCGCAGGAAGAAGTGCAAGCGCAAGTCAGTGGAGACACACCATGCGTCCCCGCGCCCCCAAAAGCTTCCGACTCTTCAGCATGAATTCCCCCTCCCTTTGATGTTTCCCTCCTTTCGAGAGTGTAGGTCACCACAACGCAGCATCGATGTACACGACGCCGCTAGCCACCTAAGTCGTCCCGACTGGCAGAATCGCCGTTTTCGTTGCATTTTCTCATTTTCTCACTCTCTCGCTCTCTCTCGGCTGTAGGTGGGGTGTTGCATACAGGTGCGCCGACCGCCGGGACAACTGCAAGGACGACTGCGACGCGAAGGCGGACCGGGCGGCCGAGAAGACCTGCTCGAGCGCCAAGAGCGCCCTGCAGAGCGTCTGCGCCACCACCAAGACGGCCGACGCGTCGCTCAAGGCCGTCCGCGCCTCCGTCGGCGCCCTCGCCGACGTCGCCCTCGACGCCATGAGTCTCGGCCAGATCTTCAACTGCAAGACCGTTCGCTTCAGCGCCACGCTGAGGTGCGAAACGTTTTGACCTGATTTATACAGCATTTTGTTCCGGATTTACACACGCTTCTGAGACGACCATTCCATTCCGCGAGTTCTATGCTAAACCAATTAGGTTTGTTATTCAAATTGTTTTAACTACAGAATGAAAGCGATCCTTTGATACAGTGGTTGAGTGTTTGAGACAAGTTGGGACTGGTCATGCTTCACTTTTGCTGGTTCTCATCATAACATTCAGCACGTATATACCGGTAGGTACCTGTAGACACGTAACAACATCCCTGACCGCAAAAAAAACATCTAATCCCAAGTTTCAGACGAAAAATCACAACTTTTTCTGACGATTACAGTCCCAACGACGTGTCCAAGGTCGAAGCCGAGTTCGACGTGGTGGCGCTAAAGAAGTCGTTCAAGCTCAAGAAGCGCGTCAACCTCAAGCAGGTCTTGGACATGGCAGGAGAAGCCAACCAGCTCTTTGGAGACATCTTCCGCAAGGTCAAGACCATGCTCTGATGAAGATTGAGAATGAAGTCAAAACCTTGACCAAAGGATCAGATGTGATAACATGCATTACCGAATTTGCACAATTAATTCCCCCCCCCCCTTCCCCCTGTCGCTTCTGTCGTCCTGCATACTCACGGTTCAGTGGTATGTATGTAGTAAGCCAGTCTTGGCGGAACAGCTTCCACTATACCGACTCTAAAAGAGGCCGGTGAATGGCCCATTTGGAATGCGCCAAAGTCAAGTTTCACGCTCGGACCTGTGAGGTACGCACGTCGCACGGCAGTCGTCTCCATATCGTACCTAGGTATCACGGTTCAGTTACAGTACTCCACTACATATGTACAGAGTATTTCGTGACTTGTGAATACGTAAGGAGCAAATCCCAATCGCAGCAGTGTGGCTGAGTTGGTTAAGGCACTGGCCCGGATAACTAGGCACCTTTGTGGGTCGTGCGTTCGATTCCCACCACTGCAAATTTTGCGTTTCGCAGGGCATTTGCTGCGACATTCTTCTCTATTGTGAACACGTAATTGTGGCTGGAACTTCTTTGGTGCGTGCGTGCGAATAGAAGCGGCCGCGGCTAGCCATTTCAAGCGGTGCCAGCAATTTCGAGCGCCGCGAGCGTGCGAACCCGATTCGAGCGAGGACTGGACAGCTATCGTTTTTCGAGTTACATATAGGTACATAGAGAGGTTCGTGTTAACAGATTTGCGTCATACAGATTACCGTAAATCCTCCAATACAGCCCCCACCCCCACCCCCCCCCCCCCCCCCCCCCCCCCCCGAACCCCCCCCCCCCCCCCCCCCCCCGGGGTTTAACCAAAAAAAACCAAAAACCCCCCCCCCCCCCCCCCCCCCACCCCCGCAACGGTAGCAGTTTCATAAGAAGCCGCTGGCGACGGTCCGTACTACATATGTAGCTGAGATACCCTGTAGTAACTGTCTGAGAAGTCAGCGACGAGTTCAATTGGAAGAAATGGCGATGCTCTGCTCCTCTAGCAGCTTCTGCGTCTATCTCTTTGGCTCTCTTGGATTGTACGTTATTTCGGTGCCGTTTTATGGACTCTTTCTGTACGCCATCTGGAAGGGCCGCAAGACGGACGAGCGTCTCCGGTCGTCGTTTTTCACCCTCTGTCTGGCGCTCGGCGCCGCGGACTTTGAGGCCATGCTGCATCAGGTATAAGACCGGAATGCTTACCGGAAATCGCTACTTCGCAACTTCAAGAAAAAAACCACGCACATTCTGCCGAGCGGTCGATTTCAGTGGCTCTTGTCGCGACCAATGACTTCGGGCTTGTTTTTCGACTTCTACACCGCATACAATCAAGTAGGGACTGTCGTCGTGCATTCGTTCACTTCAGTAAGTTTTTACTTTCAAAATTGCGAATTCAGGCACCCGTGACACTCATGATGGCGCTGTCGATTCAATTCGTGGCCAGTCAGTGCCTAGGCACAACCTTGCTGGTTCTGAATCGGTTCACCGCCATTGTTTGGCCCAAGGACTATGAAAATGTGAGCTGATTGTACCTATTTAATTTTGTATTTTTTTAAAGATTTTTTTAGGTTTGTCGATGTCTCGTGCACGGTTCATTTTCTTTCGGTGTATCACTTTGCGCTATCTACAATTAGGTACTCATTGAATTCACTTTGTAGTCGTTCCAGTTTTACTTTTTCGGCGTCTAATAGGTAGTGCGTGCGTGGCCAGTGGCGTAGCCAGGATTTGGATTTGGGAGGGGCAAGACAGCTGTTTGTGTCCAACCGGGAATTTTCGTAAGGGTACCTCCTGTAGAAAAAATCGGGTCTCTGAAAATTTTGGGAGGGGCAAACGCCCCCCTGCCCCCCCCCCTGGCTACGCCACTGTACGTGGCGTGCGCGAACTGCGCTTGCCTACGGTCGGTGCATGCAGACGTTTTTTTTTGTAAAACCATTCTCGGTAGGTCAGTCGCGTTTCACTCGCTGACGTTGTCGACCACCGTGTTCAGTGGTGGAGTGGCCGCGTCGTGCTGGCTGCCGTGTTGGTGCAGTGGGCGTTGCCTGTGCTGGCCTTCGTTGTCTTGCCCTATCCGTGGATGCGTAGCGAGCTGCATCGGGTCGCGAACGGTACCGCGGTGGAGCTGCAGCTCAGGGACCACGACCTCACGCTCATGACGGCCATGGTCAGCACGACGACGAGCTGCGTGTGTGGCCTGCTGGGCCTTGGCCTCTACCTCGTGATGGCCTACAAGCTGCTCAGGTACACGCACGCACGGTCTGACAGTCACTAGTGTAAAATCAGTAGCCTTGCCACACAACTCTGCAAAGTGGCCCGTTGCAACGCGATTTCCGCCGCGTCCGCAGCTATGGTTCGTCGTCGACCGCCTCTCGGTGGACCGAGTTGAAGCTGGCGCTGTCGGGCGTGGTGCTGTTCCTGGAGATGCTCGCCTACGTCTGCATCGTCTTGTACATGAGCTTGTCGGGCGACCTTCTGGGCCCTCGACTCTTCCTCTACTCCTCGCTCGACGTCATGACCTGCACCAACCCCTACGTGGTCGCCGCCTTCTGCGGCGCCGTGAGGCGCGCCATGAAGCGCGTGCTCTGCGGCAACGGCAGCGCAGGGGCCCCGGTCGTCGTGATGACCGCGTGATTCGCGTTACTTCGCATCCCTGCGAGTGATTTCCAGAAAGATGATGAGCATGAAGCGATTTTGATGAAATTTTTTAAGCACTTATGGTAGACAAAAGACAGTCTAACCTAGACTTCTTCCAAGTTTCGGCGAAATCGAAAAAGGTTTCAGTTTTCAAAATGGCCGCCGTCAAAATCGACGCGTTTTCACAACGTTTTATCAATGATCGGCAGATTCTTGAACGTTCCTAAGGGCGTCCAAATCAAAATTGCGGCTAGCAAAAGTTATCCAAGAAAGAAATCGGTTTGCTTAGAAGACCCTTTATATGTTCATGCTATTTTCACCCTCAACTTGCAACGTACACGTAGGAAGCTGCATTGTTAGATTTGCTACCGTCAGCCACATGCATTGCTATGGTATACGATCATCTTGTCGACTTGGACTACTAACGAATGAACAACAGAGGCGCATTCGGCCCAGGGGTAGTTTGGGACCCCATCGACCAATCTTTGGCTTGGTATTTGTATGGATGGGGTCTCTAGTGTGCGGACACTTTTGCGGTACACATCCAGTCGGTCGGATGTGTACCGCAAAAGTGTCCGTATCCTGAGCGCCTCTGTCTTCTGGGGACGCTCAAATACCTAGGGATACGGACACTTTTGCGGTACACATCCAGTCGGTCGGATGTGTACCGCAAAAGTGTCCGTATCCTGAGCCTCTCTGTCTTCTGGGCACGCTGAAATACCTAGGGATACGGACACTTTTGCGGTACACATCCAGTCTGTCGGATGTGTACCGCAAAAGTGTCCGTATCCTGAGCCTCTCTGTGTTCTGGGCACGCTGAAATACCTCGGGATACGGACACTTTGGCGGTACACATCCTACTGACTGTTTGTGTACCGCAAAAGTGTCCGTATCCTGAGCGCCTCTGTCTTCTGGGGACGCTCAAATACCTAGGGATACGGACACTTTTGCGGTACACATCCAGTTGGTCGGATGTGTACCGCAAAAGTGTCCGTATCCTGAGCCTCTCTGTCTTCTGCCGCCGCTCAAATACCTAGGGATACGGACAGTTTTGCGGTACACATCCAGTTGGTCGAATGTGTACCGCAAAAGTGTCCGTATCCTGAGCGCCTCTGTCTTCTGGGGACGCTCAAATACCTAGGGATACGGACACTTTTGCGGTACACATCTAGTTGGTACGATGTGTACCGCAAAAGTGTCCGTATCCTGAGCCTCTCTGTCTTCTGGGCACGCTGAAATACCTAGGGATACGGACACTTTTGCGGTACACATCCAGTCTGTCGGATGTGTACCGCAAAAGTGTCCGTATCCTGAGCCTCTCTGTCTTCTGGGCACGCTGAAATACCTAGGGATACGGACACTTTTGCGGTACACATCCGACAGACTGGATGTGTACCGCAAAAGTGTCCGTATCCTGAGCGCCTCTGTCTTCTGGGGACGCTCAAATACCTAGGGATACGGACACTTTTGCGGTACACATCCAGTTGGTCGGATGTGTACCGCAAAAGTGTCCGTATCCTGAGCCTCTCTGTCTTCTGCCGCCGCTCAAATACCTAGGGATACGGACAGTTTTGCGGTACACATCCAGTTGGTCGAATGTGTACCGCAAAAGTGTCCGTATCCTGAGCGCCTCTGTCTTCTGGGGACGCTCAAATACCTAGGGATACGGACACTTTTGCGGTACACATCTAGTTGGTACGATGTGTACCGCAAAAGTGTCCGTATCCTGAGCCTCTCTGTCTTCTGGGCACGCTGAAATACCTAGGGATACGGACACTTTTGCGGTACACATCCAGTCTGTCGGATGTGTACCGCAAAAGTGTCCGTATCCTGAGCCTCTCTGTCTTCTGGGCACGCTGAAATACCTAGGGATACGGACACTTTTGTGGTACACATCCGACAGACTGGATGTGTACCGCAAAAGTGTCCGTATCCTGAGCGCCTCTGTCTTCTGGGGACGCTCAAATACCTAGGGATACGGACACTTTTGCGGTACACATCCAGTTGGTCGGATGTGTACCGCAAAAGTGTCCGTATCCTGAGCCTCTCTGTCTTCTGCCGACGCTCAAATACCTAGGGATACGGACAGTTTTGCGGTACACATCCAGGCCTGTGTGCTTGCTTGCATACCGGCGTGCTTGACTGCTCTCTGGCTTGCGTGCGTGCATCCGCGCGTGTGTGTGGTGCGTGCATCCGCGCGTGTGTGTGCGTGCATCCGCGCATGTGTGTGCGTGCATCCGCGCGTGTGTGTGCGTGCATCCGCAC